>BQNB010027669.1:0-57414 GCA_026074375.1 Tanacetum coccineum
ACCAACACCGGTGGTAGCTGAGGCGGATGCGGATTCACTTGCCATTGAAAGAAATTTGGTTTTGCTTTGGAGAGTTTTTTTTGTTTAGGATTGTGATTTTTGAGTTATGATTAACATTGAAACACAACCTCTCTATTTATAATGAAATAAAATAGCACAAAGACTATAAAGATAAGTATGTAGGTGGACAAGATCAAAAAAAATCCATAAAAATAAGCATGTGGGTGGACAAGATCCAAAAAAATACCATAAAGATAAGCATGTGAAGATAAGCATGTGGGGGGACAAGATCCAAAAAATTTGCTATAAAGATAAGCATGGGTACAAGATAGAGATAAGCATTGGTACAAGATTCGTCAAAAAGAGTATGAGGACATGGGAAGAAATGATGTATACTTCCTTTTACCCAAAAATGTACTTATAAAACAGAAAAACGCTCTTTTGAGGCCCGAAATGACCGTGAAAGGCCAAAAAGTGACACAGCTCGATGAGCCTTGCCCGTTGGGTCGTTTCTGAGTGACCATGCGAATTTCAGCGAAATCCGCCACATAAATTTGTTGCCGCAAAATTAATTTGTTGCCGAAAAATAAATTTCTTGCCGAAGTTTAGCTCGTTGACCGCATCTCTATCGAAAACTCTCCTTCACGGGACCTCTCACAATAAAAAAGCTAAATTAAAAAAAAAACGGTTCGGGTTGAAACCGGTTTTTGGAAACCGGTTCGAAAACCCGGTATACAAACCGGTGGAAGCTCGAAAACCCTAAACCGGTTCCAAACTGCCGGTTTGGCCTCAAACCGAAACCGGTTTGGTCAAACCCGATGTTGACCGGTTCGTTTTTCCGGTTTCAAACCGGTTCCGGTTTTTAAAACCGGTTTTTTTGTTCACCTCTTTTAGCAAAAAAAAAAGCGTGTAATTAGTTAAATGCAACAACGATGGTGTCGACTGCGACGACGTGGCAGCCATGACCAAGACCACAACCGTCACCATGGCCACAACAACAACAAACACAACATCAATAGCGGTATGAGCAGCAGCAACAAACACAACATTAGCAAAACCGGCACGATCGACCAACAACCACAGTTGACGTATTTATTTTTAAGTAGCAATTAACAATCCCCCCATTATAGTTATTTAATTACAATTTAAATACATGTTTACATGCATTTGTTTCTCTTTCGATCTCAATACATAAAATTGAATCATATTTAAATAAGAAAAATGATTGTTGTGTCTTTTAATCATGTCTACTTATATATTTAATAATTTGATAGTTGATTTGAAAAAAAAATGATTGATGAGAATTTGGAGATAGAAATTACATAATACAATTATACAAGTGATTTTATGCATTAGACATGAATTTATGCATGTGTTTTATGTCTAAATAGCGCTACTTTTTAAATGATCTTATAGAAAAAAAATTGAACCAATCAGGTCGCTTGATTTTGACACGTAGGCAAAATCGTGTGCTATGATTGGTTAAAAATAAGTCAAAATTGAATCAATTTTTGTCAAAAATAGAAAAATGTGTGGGAAAATTTTTATAAAAAAAGACAAATAAAAAGTAATAAATGTTCCAAAATTTTAAAATACAACTTAGAAAATAGAAGTGATTAAAAACTTTTAGTGGTTGAATTAAAGAAACTTAGAGAATTTTTTCCATAATATATAACTTTAGAAACAAACAAAATATCCCTTATTGACTTTGTACCTTAATACTAATCCGGGTACCGCGCAATGCGGCGCGGGAACCCGTGTAAATCGAATTTTGGGCGAGCGAATCCTTCTTTCGAATATACGTTTTTCGTGTATGATAACTTATTGACGTAGTTGCATGACAGTAAGTCATCCCCCAATCGCAGTGGAACATGGTATTCGACAAAATACTAATAGCGTAGGTAACGGTCTGTGATTGTTTTTGGTTTAATCACGTGAAAATTTTTATCTTGAACATTGTTTAATGATAATAGTGTGAGAAGAAAAATTGTTGTTCTTTAAGTAAAAGAAACACGTTCACGTAATGCTTTTGTCAATTATAAATAAACGAGTGAGTTTGTCCGCGCTCCGCTATATACATCAATCAATTTACACGACATATAAGCATCAATCAATATTTCTTATCATAATATTATCATTAAACAATGTAAATAAAACTATACACATGGATAAACCAAACAACCACGCACGGATACCTATGCTATAGTAATTTATCGAATACCATGTACCACTGCGACAGGCGCGATGACTTACAGTCACGCAACTACGTCGATAAGATTATCATCACGAAAAACATATAATTGAAAGACATTCGCTCGCCAAAAATTGGTTACATGGGTACCTGTAGCCGCATTGCTTGGATACCCGGCTAGTCATACATGAAAATGTATAAGCACAATAATTAGGTGTTCATAATGTTTGTGGCTATAAAATTGAAACTATGAAGAAATGAAATCATTGTTTAGAATTACACAGAATATGAAAGATTGTAACTATTATTACAGACTTTTGCCATCTTAAAATAGGTCAAAGTGTAACAAGAAATAATAGACTACGCCTTATTATGTGCAACATCCCGTGTTACAATGAAATAGTTAGGCCTTCAATAATGACTGGACAATGTGATAACAATCATAGCTAATTTTTTTTAGAAAGACACAATCATAGCTAATTGTTTGAGTTTTCACAAAAAATAATATGCTAGCTAGTTACTTGTTTAAAGCATGATAACAAAAACTATTATAACCCAACTATATATGTAGTTATTATAATAATTTTAGTTTGGGAGAACGTTTACGAAATGGGCCGTTACAATGGGCTTCAATGTTGTGAGGGCTGTTACTCACATTTTAAAATAAAAACCTGTTACTAAGTTGCTGAATTTAGATAGTTTTTAATTTAATAACTTTTTTAAGATTCTATAATTAGTAATCTTTTTTACTTAAAATTTTAAGTACTTCTAATTTTTAAAAATTGGCTAAATGCTTTAAAAAGTAGTAGAGATACTTTATATACTTCAAAAATACAACATATATAAAATCTATTTAAAGTTTATAATAGAATATAAGAAAAAACATATTAAACTCGCATAATGTGTACAACATGATATTAATTGATAAATTTGAACAACAATATCAACATCAACATTCATGTGAATTAAACAAAATTAAATCTTCTATCCAACAAAATCTTTACAAAATATTAATCGATATTAGTCAATGTTTTGAAAATGATTTTTAATTGACCCAGTCGAGCCATCGGGTCACTGTTCAACCGCGTTTTCTTGCAAAATCCAGTTTCCGGTCAGCCGACCGGTTCACAGTTCAACCGGGTTTTAAAACACTTATATTAATACATAATAAATTTTTTTATGTAAAACCATATGCATAATTATTATTGTACTAATATCACAATTATAAAACATTAAACACGGGAAACTTTTAATATGCTCGTATATTAAACAAAGGTTTTAAAAAAATTGATTTATATGTAAGCCTCGTACGTGCACGAGACTTATAAAACAATTTTGAGTTTTATTAGCAAATCAAGTGGCTCAATTTGCCACATATTAGTGCACATTTCCAAAGTCGTTTTTGAATTCTAACATTTGAAGTTTCTACCTTTGAAAGTTTGAAAACATAATTCGCTCGATGAGTATTTACTACACAAAAGTCGTTACATTCAATGATTTTGACATAATTAACTTTAGAAATATATCAAATTAACAAACTTTAATGGTGAGCCTTATACTTTAGGAATAATCATGTTTACAAACTACGATTTTGAATGAAATCGATGTGAGTTTCAATCATCTTACGTGGGTTCTTATTTTTTTTTGTGGATTACTATTTGGCGGGTAGGGGTGTGCATTTTTGGTGTTTGGGTTTGTGGGTTGAAATGTTCAGATTTATAGGTTTGAAAATTTTTGAAGTCAAACTAAAACAAAACCAAACAAGTTATATAATGGATAAAATCAAACTATACTTCAAATTAAAATTCGCTTTGATTTCAATTTAAAAAAAAAACCAAATTCATGTAAAAATAACAAAAATGAATAAGATAAAACATAATAACAAAACTTAACTAAAACTTTAAAGTTCAAATAAAATTCCTCCACTTTCGTCACATACACACAAATCCACTCTTTCAGTGTTATTTCCACACTTTGAACATTCATTAAACTATAAACAAACTGCATATACTGATCTGTGAAGTGCAAAGTATCTATATTAAAACCTTTTGTTGTAACATCGTGTTTCCTGTTTAAATCCTATTTGAAAATGGCATTGATCCCGGGAACACATAGTCCTTACTGTTGGATTTAACAACTAATAAACCATATTACTACGTACCAATCGTAAGATCTATAATTATATCAAATAATTAACACACATATTAAAATAAGAAACACTGACCTTTGTTTAATGACAAAAGTCGATTAAACGAGAATCTTATCTGACAACTTAGATATAACTTTATCACCTCTAATGTTGGCATACACAACACGTTGAACAGTACCAACAATGTAGTCTAACTTCACGAGCTCCAAACACCAATAGAGTATGCTTCTTTTACTTGAACCGAAAACCAAACAACCCTTGTATGTAGAATCGAAAATCAGGAAACCCTAATTAGGGTTTTACCGAATTCGGTTGAAGGAAAAACCAAAAACCAAAAACCGAAAACCCTAATTTGGGTTCTTGTAGTCGTCGAGCTAGGAAGACTAAAACCGAAAAACCCTTGAATGGGTTTATAGATCATCGAACTAGTGGAGATCAAACTGCACCAAAAACCCTTTAGGGTTTATTATCGAAAGTCACATGAAGGGGAAAAGAACCGAAAACCTTAAGATGGGTTCTTTATGTTGTCGAACTAAGGGAGCAGAGAAACCAAAAACCCTAGATGGGTTTGATACTAATGTCAATCAAGGAGAAGTAAGAACCGAAAATCCTAGATTGGATTTTAGGTTCGATCGGTTTTAGAGAAAAAGGGAGAGCATCGAAATTCTTATTAGGTGACTTTAGGTTTTGTGTATCAGGTTATTATGAGGCTAGGGGTAGGTTTTTATATAAGCACCAAACCCTAGATCTAGATAAACTAAGAAACTTCTAATTATCTCCTTATCATAATATCTTTTCCTTAATTATAAAATTGATCCCAAAATCACATTCTAAAATCTCTATGGTCGGCCTCCAATAGGACACCCATAGGGTTTAGGTTTTGTCAATTTTAGTCCCTTCGTTTAATATTTAAATAGTCGTTAAGTTAGTTATAAAATCATAACCGTAACTAACGGTTATTTAAAACTATTACGTGAAGCATATTAAACCTTTAATAATAACTAAATATATATTAAATGTTTAATAAACATACTTTTCATGTCTTAACGTGTGTGCCCCTAACAGGCTCACATATTTTCGGTCGTATAACATGTGTATCCGACTCCCACTCTCCAACACCTCCCACTTAGAAGTAGGAGTAACATACTCCATTTATACCAGCAATGGAAACGTCAAGCAACACTCTCATTGCCATAAACTAGAAATACTTAAGATGTTGTTTCAAAAAAAACTCTCACCACAATGGTTATGTATTACTTGCTATCATCATCTTTTTGTTACAGATACCGTTAAACCATGGATATGGATCCCAACTCATTCCATATAGTTTAACTATTTTGTTTCTCGTTATAGAAGTTAATTCAAATATACCAAATGTAATTAAGAATCATCTTGAATTACCCTTTGGGTACGGTCATACAATTATCTAATTAATTTTGGAGATGCGCCAATGGTATCTTTCTGCAATTAGACAATTGGTGGAACAAATTCTTTATTGACTACAAGTGTTGTGGATGCTGCTTCACATCACTTCCAAGAATAGCCTTTATAACCATCTTTTTCAGGATAGCGTTTGACTTATAATTAAAAAGTGATATCCACACTTACAGAACTTGTTTGTATCTCAAGTCTAAGGATGACTTATTTAACCATTTTTGATATCTTACTAATGATAAGGATCCAATAGTAAATATTCAAAGGCAGGGGTTGTCCAATATGCATCCCTTGTGAATAACATGTGAGTTTGGTAGGAACAATCCACATATTCAAAGTGTATAACCAAACACTCACATTTGTCTTAATTTAACAATATTCCCATATTGCTAATTGACAATGGACAGTTTTAGAATAATTAAATTATTCAAAGATTAAACATGCAAATATAAAACACAGTAGTATAAATGAAAACGATCATACCAGGTATGTCAATTCATTATTTAAATACAACTGCTTTTAGTTTCATTATCCAAATACTAAAAACAGATATGTATGAGACTAATTAGTAAGTTGAAATCTAATGTTGCCAACATTCTCAACTCTTTCTTTGCAAGAAAGCTAAATAGTCATCTGACTAAACTTTTTGAATACTTGTTTTAAATTTACAAATTGTGAAGGATTTGAATGATATGATGAGTGTCGTATTGTGCATTTGCATACTATTGCAAGTGTCATAGTATGGAAATGTCACAGTACTTTTTATAGAGTATTTGAAGTCACCAAGATACCTATCTGACACAGCCATCTTTACAGTTTCTTAAAATGTAAAATATTCTCATTCTTTAATGTATATTGCAACAATGCTCTTAGTTGAGCATATTTAGTCAGCAGATTTATCATAAATGATGAAATCCTACTTTAACTCGGATTGATTATCCTATAGCATTAGTGTACACAAACAACATTATGCCTTATATAATTCGTAAATGTTTGTCTTAATAGTCATCTAAATACTCTCAATTAGATATTGTTGTTGTCAACTCATCTTGCTCTTGTTCAAAAGTAATAACCAGTCTCATACATAATATAATATATATACCTGATGAATCCTTAGTTAAAAAATACAAGGTTTTCATTCATGTACCTAATTATCTCAAGTGAAATATATCATTTTAAGACTTGCCTCAATGATATTGCATTGTGTTGGACAGAATCACCGCATATGTTTATTTCAATAAACATTTATTCCAAGATCGTTTATTTTATTTCTTAAATTCCCAAGTGAAGTTTTATTACAATCTCAATGATTAACATCTAGCTTTGATGGAATGATGCTTTTAATATGTTACACAACATATGAATTTTGAGAAAAAAACACAGTGCTCCCACTTGATGTCAGGTGTACTCAGGAGTTAGCTTAATTTAAACAAAAATCATATTGTAATTAAACTTAAGATTTTAGCTCCTAGATGCATGAACTAATCCATATTTGGATTCTTTTATCTTGTATGCTTTATAAAGATTATTTGAACTCATAACCCCTTTTGATTACACCCCGTCCTTGCAAAGGTAATCATTGAGAAAGGAGTTATGAAACTTGATTGTCATGTTTCATATTCATGAAAACATGTATGACAATTAATCATCTTTATATAATTAATGCATGTAGAAAAAAAAATTAATCACAGTCAATTGCTTGAGTATGATTAAAAACTCTTATCATAAGTTAGGCCTTAATATGTATACAATCTTGTCCTTGTGAGTCTTTCTTCAAAAGAACCTCATTCTAACCTCACAGTATAACTGTTTGATGAAAGTTTAATAAAGCTTAAAACATTTATTGTCTTTTAATGACTGCATCTTATCATTCATAGTTCTAAGACATTTATCAGATTTAAGATGTGATAATGTATCTCAGTAGTTAGTAGGTTTACTATGACCTTCTAACTTATATTCTTCAGCATTGATATTAAAATATCTGTCACACCCCGTAAAAATCCCTAAATTTCCGCCGTTGACTTTTCGTATTTCAGTTTGACTTTATTTGATTTCGTGTTAATTTTACGTTTAACAGGGAAGTTACCCCGCGTATATTTGGGAATCGTACCTGATGCATTTCAGCTAGTTATCTGATGTAGTCTTTTGGGATACATCACATTTATACGTTTAGGATTGATATTTAAAATTTCAGGATTTACTTTTAAGTATTTTATGTTTTTCAGTTTTTACGTAAACCGTAACCGATAATCTAAAAATATCTAGGAAGGAAATTTGATTTCTAAAAATCCTAGGATTCTTCCATGCTTGTACCGAGGTGTAAATTGCAAACAAAACCCCCTCCCCTCTTGGTCTTTTGCGTCCCACCCCATACTAACACATACTAAAGTTTGCTAGTTTGTTCCTCTCTCTAAGTAACAAGATATTCAAATTGTTCCTAGGATTTTCATTTTTTTAGGAACCACGATAAAAGTAGCATAGATGCATCCCTCATTTCATGCAGTTAGTTTTGGAAATATTTCTCACTCTACACTAAAAAACATATTTCACAAACATAGAAATTCTTCTCCCCTATCTCTCTTTTGTTTGTCCGCGAAAGAAACACACACTGTTATGTTGTTGTATCAAGTGTGAGGATCAAGGTGTATTTCGTAGCGTTTGCTTTATATAGTTATTTTGGGTATTTCGAATAGAAACACTATTCAGTGGTGTTTTTTAGTCTTGATTCATTTCTAAACCATAGTTCGTATTTGTAAGTTTCATCGCTTTTTCAAATAAACTTTGTACTTCCTTATCCTTTGTTACATTAAAAGCTTAGTGTGTACAAATGGTTTTATAAAAATCAAAGCTTTAAAATTTACATAAACCTTAAAAAGGTTTATGTATGGTTCGAAAATTTATAAAAAAGGGAACAAGGAAAGATAAGTTGTGTTGTCGTGGTGGAACTTTTATAAAGAAATAATTTCTAAAAGCTTATTTGTTTATTTTAGCTTATAAATAAGCTCGTCGAACTCAACATAGAACCCTAAAGGTTTGAACTTTAAGCTTAATTGAATATTGTCTTATTATATCAACTTTTTTTCAAAGCTTATTTGATTTCTAAATAAGGGATTAAAGCTTACTTATTTTAGTCCTTAATAATTAAGACCTAAAATCGAGAGTATAGCTTAGGGGCCTTGCCAAAGACCAAAAAGCCCAAAACTAATGGCTTAAATTCCTACGCTGTTATTATTTGGCGGCTTATCTTAACTTATTGGAGCTTATAAAATAGCTTATTAATGAGTTGGAGGCTTATTTGCTTAATGGGTTGCTTATCGGACCAAATGGATAAGTCCAAACCTGGTCGGTTGACTTAACGGGCCATGGCCCAATACTAAGCCCACCACCGTGGCTATAAGCTCACGATGTGACTTATTGGATAAGCTCAACTATAGCTTATTTGATAAAGCCACGTGTTTATTGATTAAATCGTTTGCTTATTTTGAACTTATTTCGTTTCGGATCATTTGTTTAAGCTTATTGGGCCTAAAAGCCCAGTAAGGATATATAAGACTTTCGGCTTATTTAATAAGGGGTTATTTTAGCGTAATGATTTGGCGATTTGTGAAATGTATTTTGAAACGTATTTTGGATAAAAGTCTATGACTTTGAAAAACAAATAAATACGAAGAGGTATCGTCGTCCTTTACCGTGTGATCATTCTTCTAGTCTTTTTACTACTTCATTTCACCAATCAAGGTGAGTTCGTAGCCCCACGTTTTACTATTTTATCTCATCATTTTTAGGGTGAAAACACTGCTTATTTCTAAACTTTGGACACAAGATTCTTAAATAACCTTTACATGCTTACGTGTTGCCTAAGTAGCTATAACCAACTATGCCCCCATCATCATGAACCCTTAATTACCTTGTGTAGGAATGAGTGTTATAAATAGATCTATTTGGGATTGACATCCTCGTTCGGGTAAGTAGCGCTTACCAGTCCAGTATATGGACGAACGAACGTATACCATGTCGGAATTTGAATGTTTTGGGTTGAACATTTGCTTGGGCACTTACTACTTTATTAGGTCTGAAATTGATTGGCATACAAACCGTCGTAGCCTCGGTGTCATGATCTTAGCGCAACGTAATCATACTTTTGTGATTGTTGTATGTGTTACAACCATCACACGTTTCAAATATTGTGTTCCATACTTGTGATATAATTATACCTGCGAATTCACTAACTTTATGTTGACTTTTCTAAGCATGTTTTCAGGTGCTTGACTGTGGATCTATCCTTGAAGTGCAATGTGGTGTCTCATGCTAGTTTGGAATTTTAAGAGCATCTATCTATTACCTAAATACCGTTGTCTTTTAAAAACATCTTTCAAGCTTTCGCATTTTATTATTAAACTCATTTGAATTATGTAATGACTATTATTATTTTACCAATTACAAAGGTGTTTACTTTTACAAACGTCCATATAGTGGTCGTTCGCTTGATCTTGTGTGATGTATATTATGACGTCACACCCTCGAACATGTATTCCGTCCAGGCCCCGTCTGGGGGTGTGACAATATCACTCCATTGATAAGGCAACCTTGCGGATTTATGAATGAGAGTTACATTATACTTTGGTTCGACATTTACATGATTAACCTTAGTATGCCATCAGCAAGTGTATTCAGAAGGTTATGTATTTTGTTCTTGAATATCTTTAAGATTTGTTGATGCTCCCACTTACTTTTGTAAGTAGAGATAATTCTCTAAATACCAAGTATTTAAGCAACAATAAATTGTTCTTAATTGAGACAAGAAAATATATTTTACAGTTCTCATCTCTAGCTTGTTAATAATATGCTTCATAAGATATTAACAAATTTTAGAACTTTAATCAAGACATGATGGGATTCATCCCAAGCCATAGATAATGTCTTGAATACCTTTTAGGTTGAAACTATATTGAGTGTATCCATGACACACCCAAATTTCTAACCTTGATAGATTTCTGAGGTAGAGCAATCAAAGTTATCAGAAATCAAACAATGTGAATATAGTTTGTTTCAACACATTAGACATACCATAATGATGTGGTATTCTATGAGTACTGGAATTGTGAGACTACATCAGAATTCCTTAGATAACTTAATTCTCTTTAGGTCAAATACTTACCAATTGAGTCGAGCCAAATTGAATACAAAGTAATTTTAAAACTAAGTGCATCCTATAACGTATATTTCTTTGAATAGTACAATAACTCTATGTTCATGTGTTTCAAGAAAACAGAACATGTCAAGTATACGTTACATGTCTTTGAATAATTCAAGGACTTCATGTTTATGTGTTAACAAGAAAACACAACAATTTTCTTCTTACTTTGTTTATGAGTCATTGATAAATTCAAGGACTTTATATTTATGTCTTAACATAAAAACATAATTATAGTAACTAAAGTAGTTATGAACGCAAACTCTTGAGTTTAATTGTAATTTCAAGTTAATTTCATACTTCATAATTATGATTATATAATTTAACCATAATTATATTGACTAAAACATGTAGTCAAAATGTTGAAGTAGCTTTACATTTAAATGTAATAGGGAAATAAACATCTTGTGTGTTTAAGTCCTAGTATAATTATTAGCTTTCTTACTTTGCGGTCAAGAGAAACCAATAATCATATTTTTATATGTTGTTCCTTGCACACACTTAAGATTTCTCCCACTTGTGTACGACACAACATTATTTAATGTAGACAAACAATACGACAAGCGCTCGATTGTGTAAACAATATGATAGTGTCATAGATATTTCAAGTAGATTTTGAACCATACCTTGTAATAAGGAATTATGGATTATTATTCTATAGATTACGTTTCAGAAAGCAACATCAGAAACGCAACGTGTTATCTAATAAAATAAAATGCAATCTTCCTTTAAGGAATGGTCGTTCATATCGGAAAGTAATGAATTATGTTAAAGCAAGCTAGAAATAATATGGGCACCTAACAAGGAATAAATCTTATAGCTCCTACTAAATTTGATAACATTACATGAATGTCTTTTCAGTAATAAAACGCAAAGCTCCCACTAGATTTGTTAACATTGTAAGTATTACATCACCAATAGAAAGCAAATAGTGATTTATTTACTTTCCTACTCTCTTAGAATGCCTACAAGTAGCAATGTACTTAGGTATTAAACAGAGTATATGAAGTTCTACTTTATGTAGACGAGGAACTAGTCATCCATGCTTTCATTAACTTAAACATTTTAGCATGCAATTCATCCTTAATCAATCTGCCTAAAGGGTTTTTAGCACTATAAGGAATGAAGCGAGTCCAAGAAAAAAATACCTAGAAAATATGCTAGTAATTTTCTTTACTCGTTGCGGTTTATTGAGAATTCCTCTTATTACCATTTAAAACTCATACATCGTCTTGACAAGTGCAAGATGTCATTATTTTGGTAGCTATAGACAAAAAGGGTAATAACCGAAAAAGGGTAATAACCGAAAAAGGGTAATACAAGATTACCAGCAAAAGGGTAATAAAAGATTGTAAGTGAGTTTAAATATAATGAGAAAATTTCAATTGTAATCCTATCTTAGTTTTGTCAAGCAAGGAGAAGAGATAGGAGTAAGTCTCACTCTTCTTACCAGGAAATTGACTATATTTGTCTTTTTAAGAAAATAAACTTTCGTTTACAAATTATGTTGCAATAACACAATTAATCAGAACATAAAAAGTTTAATTTTAATATTTTTGATAATTAAATTCTTAAAAGAATTAACTACCCAATTAATTACTAAAAAGACTAAGATCCAACTTGACCTCCTACTTATTACCAGAGGTCTGGCCCGCGTGTAAACAAGTAGGGCAAAAGGTAAGCGGCGTACGTTAATTGCATTAAAATGCAACTCTTAGATTTATGAGACACATGAAATTAGTAACACCTATAGTAATTTCATGCATGTTTTGTCCCATCTTATGCCTCGGGTCTAAGGTCTGATCAAGCATACTCGATTTAAGTCCACCAAAAAAGAACTTGCAAAAATTGACACATATCTGACCTATGAAAAAATTCTCCATGGGTTGGAATGACCCTAAGGTCTGACCAAATAGGTCAAACCAAATGCACGTGTTCTTAGTTTGGTTGGCATAGACTTAAAATTTCACATAGGGGTATACACATAAGTTTATGAAAACATGTGTCAAAATGGTGTATAAAGAAGCATGCAAAACATCTTTGTATCATAAGTTAAGAAAAACATTTTGTTAACTTAGTTTTTAGATGTGTTGATATCACAAGAAAACATTAAAAATTGACTAAACCGTATATTGTACTCTCGCATGTGTCTAAAGAAGTTCTTTCAATAATTTCCTCATATGCCGAAGCATGTAGTGACGTGGAAAAAGATTAAAGATCAATTAAACCCTAGAAAACCATTAAAGCCATGGTCAAAAAGGCCATGGTCAGTAGTGATTCATCATTGACAAGAGCATAAAAACTTTAAATTTAAGAAAAACAAATTTCATAGTTTAATGTCTATATTTATTTGACCAAAAACAAGTTTTACAAATAACACATAGTGTCGGTAACCCAAAAACACTTTCACTTCACCATTTGACACAAGAAAAATAGAAAAGAGAAAAATGAAAAAAATGTAGAGAGAAGTTAGAGAGAGAGATAAAGAGAGAAAAGAGAGTGGTTGATTACACAAGTGTGTGAAAAAAAATGAGATCAACACCCTCTCCATCCTTGGAGAGGGGTATTTATAGTTAAAACCAAGAGGCTTTCATGCCTTGGTGTTTCTACCGGTCGGGCTTGGGATTACTTGGGCTTTCGCCCGATACACGTGACCGATTAGATTACATAAAGAGCCCGTTTACCCGTCTAGCCTATTACAACGTATAATTAATTAATGACCGAGACCTAATATAATTAATGAACGAACTTCCTTGTTCGACTCAATATTTTGAGGCTAACAATCTCCCCCGAAGTGAGTTCATTGTGACACTCCTTCGTGAGATCAATGAGATTGCTTTTGTCGTTGAGCTCTTGTGATCTTTGTCTCTGTCTACGTTGTAGGCTTGTTCCTTCATGCTTTATGATCTTTGTTCTTTAGCCTTTGTCATTGTCTTTTGATTTTGTCTTTTTCGTCCGAGATCTTTAAATCTTTATCCTTCTGTCTTGATCGTCTTTGCCACCTTGCAATCTTGTGTCTTGACCAACATGCTCATACTTTGCATCATCTTGAAAGCTTGCTAACAATCTCCCTTGATAGACTTGATATCTTTGAAGGAAGATCTTGTATATCAGAGTTTGTGCGAAAGTCTTTGTCTTTAATTCTTGAGCTTTCATGATTCTTGAATCTTGATGCTTATAGTATGTCTTTGTAGTTTGAGCATGAGCATGTGGTAATGAATCCGACTCCAACTGGAATGAGGCATCACCATCTCCATCTTTATGTATCCTGAAATAAAATAGTTAGCAATAAAGCTTGTGGACGAATATGGCTTTGTCATTCATCCAGAATTAGTTAGATTAACCTTCGGTTCTGTAGGACCGTTTTACAATATAAATATTGTACCTTTGATCAGGTAGATTCAAAGAATCTCCTTGACAGGGTTTCCAGCTCAAAGCGTAGGGTCTTCTAACACAGATGTATTAGATTTACCATGCTTTGCTTGTTCTCAGTATCGGAAAGTCCAAATAAGACAACACGGTTAAGAGATGAATCAGATAGTTACTATCTTTCTGATTAAGCCGTCAATTCATTTCCTGGAACAAGTTTGATTCACATTGAATCGCACCATCGTTTCTTTCCAGTTGACACAAGTTTGATTCATATAGAATCTCGCAAGTCACCTACCAAGAGCTTGTTTGATGCTGGCTCAAGCAGGATTTTCCATTCTTCATTGTGAGTACATAAGTATCACTCGGTGTTCTGGCACAATCCTATGCTAAATGCGTAGGATCTTGTTAACAGCTTGTCGACTTATTGGTGTTCAACAGTGTTAGAATGGAATGTGTCCTAATGAGATTTATTTATGGATCTCTTGGCTCTAGACTCGATTAGTGCGTTTTGGTTTTAGTAATCGGAGGCTAGAGCAGACTGCCACCTATTCAATATCAACTAACTCGGAGTGAGAAAGTCAATAGAAGTCGTGTGTATCTCCGTGACAAATGAGACAAGTTTCTTTTGAGAGAAACCCTAAATGGTGGGAAGGTTGTGCATTTTTCATCACTGGGCTCCATGATGTCGTCTTCTATGTCAGCAATCAACTTTGTGATTTGATAGCATATGTAGGACCCGGTTTCTGGCCTAAGTTATGTGGTAGGGCTTCTTTCTTTCACCCTTTACCAAACATTTCGTTTAAATTCTTCTCCCCTTCAATGCTTACCAAGACGTCATTAATAACACCTTGTTGTGATGTTCCAGTGTTAACTCAATATTAGTCGGCATTCTTTCCCTTTATACACATTCATCTCTTTTACATACCTCAGACTGCTATTTCTAACTAGGGAGTGTCATTGGGGGTAGACCCTTCGGTTCTGGTTGGATCCATAGGACAAATACCTAACATTCTTACCACTTTTATGACTTCAGAAATCTTGTGTAATAGATGTTGTAGGATATGAGATCGTAACCATAAAACCTTTTTCGAAGAGTATCCAGCACTTTGAGTCGATAAGATCACTTATTATTTTAAAGATCACATTTTAAATACATTTCTCCCCTTATTTTAAATACTAATTCACTTAGTTTTTGAAATACTTTGTGATTAAAATTTGTCTTGAAATACCATGGGGAAAACGTTTACTTAGCATGAATTACATGGAACATTAACTTGCTCCCCCTCGATTTTACATATGTTTGACACCAAAAACAATGATACCAAGTTGTACAATGAATATAAAATTGAGGGTTAGCATTGTTGAGCACACAATTTTGAAAGATTATTAATTCATTCGAAGAATTCTTGAAAAATATATGGCTCAACACCTAATTATCCTTATAACAATCAATCTATTTAATAGTCATTATTATTCCGTAGATGTTCATTATAAACCTTTTATTTTGTGTTGATACATAAGAATTGTTTTTCGAAAAACTCCCCCTTGAAAGATGGAGTGTTGAACACACAATTTTGAAAGATTATGAATCGTCAGTGAGAAATTCTTGAAAAATTGTGTTCAACATTTTGAAAAACATCATGTTAGAAGACTTCTCTTCCAACTCTAAGGGTAAGCGCACTTATGCGTACACTATCCTTTTTCTTGAGCTCAAAACTTTGAATGTCTTGTAAGAACAGCTCAAGACCGAGAAAAGTTGAATTTCTCGTTGTTAGGATAAGTTATCTTTATAGATAAACTTTCCTTTATTTGAAGTCCGGGTTACGTACTGATATTTGCACATAAGCCATCAAGAAAAATTAGAAATGACATGTTTTGAAAGCATTTGAAACTCCTGTTCGAACTTCATTTACACGCCCGTGTCGATATTAATCAACATTTCTAGGTACGTAAATGTTATCGATTCCAAGAGACATGTCGAGAAGATTCTTTTTGTGAAATATTTTCTGATTTTTTAATTTTATATTTTCTTTTTGAAATTTTATATTTTTGTATTTGTTTTTATAAAAAATATTTACATGTTGACCTCAACATTGTTATGTGATGGTGGAATAGTAATTCCAACTCTTGTCGTGATGTAGCTGTCTTGTCTGCTGGAGGAACAACTTTTGGAACCAGCTTTGAACTTGACAGTTCATTGCTGTGGTCGTGAATTCCGAGTTCTGAACTGTTATGATCAGAAGTCATTGCTTGTTCATCAGATCAGAATTCCTTGAAGCCCTGGTTTCTGAGATATCAGTCTTTTCAGCAACCAAACTCTGAGTGCTTCCTTTTTAGGATTGAAAGATGTACCTGCACTTAAGTTAAGAGTACCTGCACTGACATCAAGAGTTTGTTTGCATTCATATGGGTTAGTGATATCTTCATTTGAACCATTTGTGGGTTCACTGTCAACCTTGGTTGTGCTAGATGTGAATATCTTTCCAGTAGGAACCCACCTAAGACCAACTGTCTTGAAAATTTTACCCGTCGGTTTCCACCTAAGACAAGATCTAGGAGTCATTGTTTTCTCATGCACAACGGAAGTCTTTTTGATTGAAAACCTATGTCCTTTTGGGATCTGTCTTTCTGGGTTCTTTGCAAAAGTTGTTTGCTCTACGGGTTTGTTTCTGTTCATTGTCTTATTGGATGGAACTGTAGCACGCGAGTTGACTTCATTCAGGAATTTTGTTACACAAGAATCATGATTTGCATTAAAGACACATTTCTGACATGTCGAGCAAACAAAATGTTTAGAGTCAGAAAAATTTCTAGAATTCCTAGAGTGTTCTGCTATGGGCACAGTCTTTGTCGTGACGCAACTAGTCTTAGATGCAGGCCAATTCCTAGACTTTTGGTTATTGATCCTAGGTTTTGGTTTGCTACCATTAGCTGTGCTCTGTGATCTAGCAAAAGGCATCACATTAGGTCTTGAATTCCCATCACTTTCTTGTGTCTTTTTTTTAGCTTCCTCTAGGTAGTGATTATAAACCATGTCATTTGAGATATACCTAGATGAGCCAGGTGCAATCATGTGATGAGGTTTTACAACAGCAGATTCTCTTTCCTTAGGCAAATAATGTGTAGTGACTGGTTTTGACAAATCGTTATTGACATCAACTTGGGAGGCAAACTGTTGCTTTGAAATTCTAGGTCGTTTAGACATAAACGCAGTCGGTTTTCTAACAACTGATTTGTTTCTACGTAGTTGTAAAGCCGGTTTTCCTAAGATTGGCGATTTTGCAAACTTAGTATTCACACTATTTCCTATTAATTTCCTTAACTCGTTTTTTAATGCTGCAATTGCAAACCCTTTTTCCTAAAGTTGAGCTTTGAATTTATCATTATTTGCAATCAAAGAAGTTGTGTGTTCTATGTTCTTAGCTCTCGTTGTCTTGATAGAATTAAACATTTCTTTGTAATGCCTTTTCAAAGTCTTATTTTTTTAAGTAACTTAACCACTTTAGTTCCAATTCGATGTTTATTGTTTCATTACATCTATGTCATGTTTAACCTTGGCTTCATTACTTTTTACTTTCAAAAATTGACCATGTTGCCATTCTTTTAAAGCTTGATTTTGATATTTAAGTTCAAGATCAACACAATGTGCTTTCATTCTTAAAAAATCTTTTTGAAATTGGGCAACTGTCGTTTTGAGACGAATATTTTTAGATTCAAGAGATTGATTTGAGAGTTCAGTTGTCTAGTTATCAGTTAATGTAGCAGGCAAAGGACATGTGTCATGACATTGTTCAGCATTCTGGTCAACCTCTCCTTCATTATTGAATTCGGGTTGCTCAGTATGTTGTTGTCCTATAGCAAAGACATTGATTTCAGCAGTCGTTTGTACCTCAGCCATTGGCTCTTCATCATATATGGGTCTGATATCTGCATCATCAGCATGTGCATCATTCCCTGATCTGCTGCTTGTATCATGCTCTTTTGATTTTGTCCCACTGCTTTCTGTGTCAACCAAACTAGCATCCAATGCTTTACTCGTATCAACCTTTTCCTCTATTGTCTGCATCAGTCTGTCATTCACCCTGCTGTCATACTCTCGTTTGTGCTGAGGTCTTTCATCAATTGACTTCTTAACAGATTCCAGGTGTTGCATCAGTGTATCACGAAATTCTGGAATTGCGAGTTGAGTGTATTGTAGAAAATAGTTGCGTGTCATTACAACATATTCATCATCCAAATAAATCCGTGACTTGATGAACATCTGAAACTGTGTCTCGAGTACTTTAAAAGCAGCCATGGATCCAATCTCTTGAAATTCTTTATTGTCAAGTTGCTTTTCTAGTTGATCCATGTTAAGGAACATTGTGCCTGTGAAAGTCTCTAGATCTTGACCAAAGAGCGTCGCAAATGCGTGTTTGAATCCAGACTCGGTTCGAGTTTTTGTAGTCGATCTACGTTGAGGAGCATTGTTCTTGTGAAAGTATCAACATCTTGACCAAAGAATGACATGAATGCCCGTTTGTATCCATGTTCGATGCGAGTTCCTTTTAAGTGATATTTTGAAAGAACTTGAAGGTGTGAATGAAGATATCGAAAATTTGCATGCATCTTTCTTTTTGCTATTTGACATTCTTGTATTTGATTGCATGCACTTCTTTTGTTTCAGGTAATTCAAGCTGCATTCTTTTACTAATTGTTGGATGCATTCTCTGTAATTACATGTTTCTTTCTCAGAACAAGTGTTTTGTATGACAACAAAATCAACCTTCAATGAATCAACATTCAATGCTGGAATTGGATTTGAATGTTCTTGTGTTTGCATCAACTTCTTTTGTTTTAACAATTGTGGAGTTCGTTGTGACGAAGATTAACTCAAGCATAAAACGTATTTCCCGAGGGAATCCAGTGTTAAAGTTCATTGCATCGTAAAATGGATTGTGCATCATATCTTGTATAATTCTGCATTCGCACTTTGTTGATTTCCTGAATGAAAGCAATTTTCAAAACGTTGTTTGAGTTTTGTCAAAGTAGTCTTGCAATCAGTCCTGAGAAATTGTTCTTGGTAAGATGCTGTCTAGTAAATCCAAGTCTTTGAGGGGATATGTTCTCTTGAAGATAGGCATGGTACCAAAATCTTGTAAATTATCTGTGAGAAACTTTAGTTGTGACTGAATTGCTCGAAGACTGTTCATGCTTGAGGTGTGAATGAAGTTGTCGAAAAGATACCATGCAACTTTCTTTTGCTTTGTCTTGAATTTGTTGCATTTGTTGTTCTTCCGAATTAGAACACGAAGATAAAGTATCTTTCGTTTCCATTTTACCGTGAATTGTGAAGTGAAAATGATTTGTAGGATCTTAAGCAGGTAAAGTGATTGTTGTTGTTGTGGAAAACTATTTTACGGGATTTTACAAGTCTTGACTAAACCGAGAAAATACAAGAGTATTTCGCGGGATTTTACTAAATCAAGAAAACCGTAAAAATAGAATTATTGTTGGTGAAATCGTTGTTGTTGTTGAAGAACTTGAACTTTTGTTAACGATTTGTGAGCTAAAACGATGAACGGGGAAATTTCTTACAACGAAAGGGCTAAAATTGAAAATTTTGAAAACTAAAATGTAAAACTAAAAAATAACAAAAATTAAAAGTTTAAAAGTGAAAAAAAAATGAAAAAGTTTGAAAGTAAAAGGTTATATTTAATCTTGCTTAAAAAACAAAGGGTTAATAGTAAACTAATTAAAATCTAAATGTTAAATATGAATATTGTTTAGAAGTTGAGGGGCTTAAAGTGTAAAATTCGAATTATAACCAATAAATGCAACAATTCCCTCCATTCTGTATCATCTTTTTCGTTTGAAGATTTATAAAAAGATACACCGAATATGAATTTGATCTCGCGGAAGAAACACATGATACAAACAGGAAAACCACGAACACAATGTTATTAGTTATACGTCGTGTAGTCAACCGAAACTCGAAACCGTAAAACCGAGAAATAAAACTTAACGTGAAGTTTTTTCTTGTTATCGATTTAGTTCGGTTCCTTGTGTTTGAAAAATGTCTAGTTCGGTTAGGACAAGAAGATTGACTAGATCGAGTCCTCCAAAATAAAATGATTAGATCGGTTGTCTTGAAAAACAACTAGATCGTTCATGTAGCACAAAACTAGATCGGTTTCTTGGTTATGGGAATGAATTAGTTCGGGTCTTTAAATGCTTGAACTAGATCGGCACTAGATGAAAACGAAGCGGTACTTATAGAATGTACGCGGTCGGTGCTTTTGAATGAAAGAAACTAGGAGTCGGCACGTCCTTAAAAAATTACAAGATCGGTTCCATGAAGTGAAGGACTTGATCGGTTCCTTGTGTTGAAAGACTAGATCGGGTCCTTTATTAGATGATTAGATCGGGTCCTTGAATACTTGACTAGATCGGTTGTCACTATCGTCCTTGCTCCTAAAACTTTGGATCTTGGTCTCCTTGTCTTCAACCGTTGGACCACAAAGATAGATAAGCTCAACAAAATAAGCTTTAAGAATAAGCTACTTTACCAAGTAATAAGCCACGAAAAATGCTTAACAATAAGCTACAAGATAAGTTGTAAGTGAAAGTTTAAGCTTTTGCGTTTTGAAATCTGTTTGAAAACCTAATATTTTGAAAATAAGCCTCAAATAGAAACAGCAAGAATAATCTATCTATTAAAATAAAAAAAACGAGTAACTGTTTTGAATGAAAAAAAATGACACAAAGAAGCCAACAAGAAATAAATCAAAGGAAAAATAAAGTTGATAAGCCCATGATCTGTTAAAAACTACTCTTTAGGCCCCCATATCAATTTCTCACAAAACCACAACCGAAGAAAAGAAAAAAAAATTCACAACGAAACCAATAATATCAAGTTACAACAAAACGTTTTTAAGGAGTAGAAAAAAATTCACTAAGCCGAACCAATAAGCTCATACAAACCACAACGAAAAACACTAAACCCACCCGAGGCTCGTGTTACCAAATGTCGGTAACCCTATTATCACTTCACTTACAGATGAAACAAAAATAACATAAGAGATGATAAGAATAATTTTTAGAGAAAGTTAGAAGATAGAAATAAAGAGAAAAATGAAAATGTTGATTACGAAGATTTAAAAATTACAAATGAGAACCCAACACCAGGTATTATAGTTAAAAACCAAAAGGCCCTTTCATGCCTTGGTGTTTTCTACGGGCCGCTTGGGGATTACATTGCTTTCGCCCTATACACGTGACCGATGATGACATAAAGAGCCTGTTTACACCTGTCTAGCTATTACAACGTATAATTTAATTAATGACCAAGACCTAATAATAATTAATGAACGAACTTCCTTGTTCGACCTCAATATTTTGAGCTAACACATTAGGCAGTCCACAAGAAGTTTAAATTTTGCTGTATTTAACAGACAAATTTAAATCGAGATTCAAGTAAGTTCGTCGTGGAAAGTCACGTTTCTAAGCGCAACATTATAGATAACCACACCCGAATGACTCATAAACTCGCAAGAATCTTTAGTTTAAATAAAACAAGTTTCACTTTAAGTATTAGTCCGTTTAGAGTTTCAAAAAGTCTTTTGCATATATTACCTAGTCTCATGGAATATCATATATAAGCAAATAAATAGACAGAAAAAGGGGGAAGGTGAAGACAGACTCTATATCAAAGACAGTAAATCATATAATACTCCGAGTTCTTATAACGAGTCTTCCCCAAACGGAGAACCAAAAGACTCTCACTAGGTTTTCAGCTCACTACCTAGATCGACCAACAATGCATCATATAATATATCTGCTGAGTCTTAAGGCCGGAACAAGAAAAAGAATAGAAAAACAAAAAACTTAATTACTTTTAATTTTAGATCTATTCGTTTTCAATCTTTATTAATTAGTAATAATTATTAAGATTCTAGGTTTTATTTATTCTTTATGGCAAGAATTGCATATTATTGTCATAATTTTCGGTCAAAACAATAAATAAAAGAATTTCTTAAGCGGATCTAGCGTTTTTTATTAAGTGTGTAACCCATAACACCAAACGAGGGTGGCTCGTGATGCCACTGTTGGGATTTAACAACTAGGTAAACCATTTACTACGAGTGCGAAGCGGATGGATCTAGTTTGATATCAAGAATTAACACACATATTAAAATAAGAAACACTAACCTTTGTTTAATGACAAAAGTCGATTAAACAAGAATCTTGATCTTGAAAACTTGAGTGATTAAATTATCACCTCTATGGTTGCATACACAACACGTCGAACAAGCACGCAACAATGCTAGTTGTAACTTCACGAGCTCCAAACACCAATAGTGTATGATTCTTTTACTTGAACCGAAAACCAAACAACTCTTGTATGTAGAACCGAAAATCAGGTAACCCTAATTAGGGTTTTACCAAATTCGGTTGAAGGAAAAACCAAAAACCAAAAACCCTAATTTGGGTTCTTGTAGTCGTCGAGCTAGGAAGACAGTAAATCGAAAAACCCTTGAATGGGTTTATAGATCATCGAACTAGTGGAGATCAAACTGCACCGAAAACCCTTTAGGGTTTATTATCAAAAATAACATGAAGGGAGAAAAGAACCGAAAACCCTAAGATGGGTTCTTTATGCTGTCGAACTAAGGGAGCAGAGAAACCAAAAACCATAGATGGGTTCTGAAATGTTGTCAGCAGAGGAGAAGTAAGAACCGAATATCCTAAATTTATTTAGGTTTCGAGTCGATTTTTAGAGAAAATGGGAGAGCACCGTAATTCTTATTATGTGACTTTAGGTTTTGTGTATCAGTTTATTATGAGGCTAGGGGTAGGTGTTTATATAGGCATCAAACACTAGATCTAGATAAACTAGGAAACTTCTAATTCTTCTTCTTTATCACAGATATTTCCTTAATTATAAAATTGATCCCAAAACCACATTCTAGAAGCTCTATGGCCGGCCTCCAATAGGACACCCATAGGGTTTGAGTTTTGTGAATTTTAGTCCCTTCGGTTCATATTTAAATAGTCGTTAAGTTAGTTATAAAATCATAACGGTAACTAACGGTTATTTTAAAACTTATTACGGAAACAAATTAAACCTTATAATAAGTAAATTAATATTAAAGTTTAATAAACGTACTCTTTCGAGCTTAACTGTGTTCCCCCAAGAGCTCACGTATTTCCGGTGGTATAACATGTGTATCTGACTCCCACTCTCCAACACTTACTTTTTCGGTCATCTTGATTGGTGCTATGAGTTCACTTTTAGTCAAAGGTAGACTCTTGTCCGAAAACTTTGCCGGGGAAAATAATCTTGATACGTACTCATCTGTGTCTGAGACGGCCAAGAACGGAGTACCTTTAGTATTTGTTTTCTTTCAACTCTGTAATATGCCCAAAAATTACTTAATTTAATGAATATACAATGATGTTTATAGATGCTTAATATTTCTCTGTTTTGTTTGTTCGTTGTGTTAATGTGTAAGAATATTGTACAAGAAATTTGGGTTTATAATCTTGATTATAATTGATTTGTGGAATCGAGTATGAATATATTGGTGCATATATGAAGACATGCATGCACTAGACTGGTAAATACAACCGTAATTTTCATGCATTTACGTGCTGATAAGTTAGGGTGTGTATCGAAATTCGCTCATGTGAATTAATTATGAATGTGTTGAAAAATTTTATAAGTTTAGTTATAAAATAAGTTGGATTTTTTTTTTTTTTTTTTTTTTTTTTTTGAACGGCGACTTTTATTAAAAAAAACTAGCAAGGAGCTAGAAATTACAAAGAAATAAGAGACGGGTTTTTATACCAATCGTCCCAGCTAAACAAAGTAATTGCATCTATATCGACATCCAGTAATAAAACAACAATAATCTCATCAAAAAAACCGTCTCCTTAGATTTGTGACTTGGCCTTCGAAAATCTTCTTATTACGAAAATACCATAGAATCAACCACAACACAAATAAATAACCTGGAACATGCTTTTATTCTTCTTCCGGCAGTTTTTAATTAAGATCCAAGACCTCCATTCTCCGTAAGAGTTAATCTCCATAAAAGGCACGTCCGCACCACTGATTTATTAATTAGAATCTTCTTTGCCGTGGGTTACACAGCGAAGAACAAATGAACATTGGTTTCAATCCCGACATCACAATGTCCACACAAAGATAGAACACATATCTATACCACTCTGGAAATTTAACTCAAGTAGTAAGGAGTTCGTCATTACCTTCCAAGCGAAGGTGTCACTTTGTTGGGAACATATCGAAATCCACCTAGTCTTTTAGAGATCACCTTTTCGAAGTAATCGCGAATCTATCTGTTCTTGACGAAGCCACGGTATAACCACCAGAATTGTTCAATGTCCAAGACAAGAATCAAGGAGACATGAGTACGAGCACTCACAGGTTAATCACGGTTCGCTAACTCTTCAACTTAGTGATTCCAGCCCTCCTCTCGATGTCTACGAACGAAGGTAAAGACTAGGATGCGCAAGTTTTACCTACGTAATTTGTTTGCTTTTTTCAGAGAGCATACGCTCTAGGGAATCTATTCTTAAGTTTGCCCCCCCATCACACCACAATCACGCATCCCAGAATAAAGTCGAAAGGGCCATTCCCAAGTTTTCATCTTCATGAACAAAGCAGGTTAAGTACCCTTTTCCTCAAGCCTCCTAACCTCTTTAATATAATATTTAATCCAACATGAATTATAGCTCTTACCCAAATCTCATCAATCTTTCCATTGGCGCCGTGTATAGCCTTGATAACACGAGACC
Organism: Tanacetum coccineum; assembly: GCA_026074375.1. Taxonomy (NCBI): domain Eukaryota; kingdom Viridiplantae; phylum Streptophyta; class Magnoliopsida; order Asterales; family Asteraceae; genus Tanacetum; species Tanacetum coccineum. The sequence goes on from BQNB010027669.1 coordinate 25,141, forward strand.
AAGCGCGTAGGCTCATGGGCTAAAATTCCAAAAACCATTTAATTATCAATCCTCCTATGAAACATAAAGACTAAAAATACCTAACCACCGTTTATCTTTAGGAGCAAGAGGCCTTCTTCCATTGAACCCACAACTTTTTAACCAACTTTTCATGACCATGAAGATTTACTTCGAAGAGATTCCAAATTTGAATACACCTGCAGGAACTTTAACATTGACATGTGAAAAATAGGCATCGAGCCCAAGTAAACCGATTTGATTAATCATGAGCCGCCCTCCAATCGATAACATTTTTCATCTCATCTTGATAGACCGTTCTAATTCTATCAATAATGGTCCTTGCCAAGATGAATTTTTATTCATTTCCCCTCCAAATTAAGAACCAAATATAAAAAAAGGGAGCTTTAAGAACAAGACATCCGAATTTGGTCAGCCCGCTCGAGAGACTTTACCCATTATCAACTCAATGCCCATATTTTGCTTTGCACATATTGATTTTTAAACCTGAAACCTTATGAAAACAATCAAGAACATGATATGAGATTATATTACTTTCGCTCCATTCACCATAAAAACCCGCCATCATCCGCATAGAACATGTGCGAAAGATTAACCAAACCACCAACATCGATACCATGGAACATACCCGCATCAACCACTCTTTGAAAATGAATATGGAGACTTTCCATGATTAATAAGAATAAAAAAGGAGATAACGGATCACCTTGTTTAAGACCTCTACCAAATTGAAAACTCGTCGGTTGGACTACCATTGATAATGATAGACACCTTTCCGAAGAATGAAAGACAACATGAATCCCATTTTCTCCATTTATAACCCCAAACCCAAACTTGCCTAAAACATCATCAAGAAAATCCCACCTTACCGAGTCATATGCTTTTTCAAAGTCCACTTTGAAAAGAAGAGTTTGTTTTTTCTTCTTCTTACACCAAGACATGACTTCATTTAAAATAAAAGGCCCATCAAGAATTTGCCTATCTTTAATGAAAGCCGATTGAACCTCATTAAAAATTCCCCCCAAGACAACAACAAGACGATTATTAAAATCTTATCAAGATTTATATATGCTACCAATGAGCTAATCGGTCTAAAAATTCCTTAAACAAATTAGCATCCGAATTTTTCGTAATTAAGCAATAAAGATGAATTACACCTTTGGGTAAAATCAAAAATTTAAAAAAAATACCTCACCTCCCGCTTCACAAAACAATCCCTATCCACAAGATGCCAAAGTGTCTGAAAAAACCAAACTGAATCCATCCGGACCCGGGGCTTTGTCGTACCAACAGTTCCCAAACCGATTTCTTAAATTCATCATGAGAAACCATACCCTCTCCATATGATCACTTTGCTCATGAGAAATCTGATGGAAAGGTCAAGACTAAATAAAGCAGTAAGGTTTGTCCGCTTACCAAAACGATGGCAAAATGGTCGAAGAACCTTTCTTGACATCATTCGGGTTTTCAATCCAATTACCATCAACCATAACCCCCCCTAATATTTTGAATATTACGCCTTTTGGTTTATGAATACCATAAAAAAACTTGAAGTCTCATCTCCTTCTACCGCCCATTTAATTTGAGGCCTTTTGAGATGAGCCCTTTCCTTCGTTCTAAATTATCTATCTTTTGGATTTGATGAAGAATAGCTAAGCGGGAATTGACCAGCTCTTCATTCCCAAGCCCTCTATCAATATCCAGATCAATTTCCTCCAACTGTTTTTTAAGTCTAAGCTGATCGTTTTTCCGGGTCCCCGAATTACCTCTATTCCAAATTACGAATCTGATTCTTAAGATTTCTAAGTTTATTCATCAAACTTAGAAGAGCATTATTTCCCACCATAGGACTGTTTTTTCCAAGTGTTCTCCACAAATGTGTTAAAACCATCCATCTCAAGCCAATGATGAAAAAAACGAAATGGAGTAGGGCCATAATCGTAACCATTTTCTTTAAGAAGAATAGCCGATCATCCTACAAGAAACGTCTCCAATGTAACAAGCTTTAATGTTCGGTTCGGGCTTCCACAAATAACACTCCTCCGAAACCAATAATCTATCTAACTTGCTCAATACTTGTTGCGGATCTATGACACCAAGTAAATGCGACATCCACCTAAGTTAACTTCAAAACAACCATTCCCGAAATCCAAAAATAACAGAATATATCTATAGCACCATGTGGATTAAAATGAGTTCCCGAATCTATCAGATTTGACACGAAACTCATTACAATCACCCATGATAAAACACCCCGTTCCACTTTATCTACCTCGAAAACGAAGAAAATCCCCAAAGAGCTTGTTTTACTTTACCCTCTTGATGGACATAAACACACCCAATAATCATCATATTATTATCCCGTTAACACCACATACCTCTATAATCACAAAAAATCAGACAAAATCAAGACCGTCAACACTGTTTTTGCAAAAAGAAAAAGTATCCCATACGCAAAAGGATACCATCCCGAATTTCCAACCGCCTCCCTATAACAACATAATCAAAAACCGAATTCCCCCAACACTGTTCCACAGAAGTCCTCAATCTTTTCCATTTTTGTTTCTTTATAACTAAAAAATTCCACTTTATTTTTGATACTAAGATCATTAAAAACCCAATCTTTCTTGGCTTTTTTGGGCAAGGCTTGATATTTAAAGATAGAAAATTCATCTAAAACCTCTTTTCCCTCCGTGTGTTCAATGAGTTTCTTCCAAATTTGCTAAACTCCTTCCATTTTGAATCCCATAAACCGTCCAACTTTATCACATCTTCAATAAACTCACCATGATCCACCTGTTCCATGAATTTCAGAAACCTTGAAGTGACCCGCATGATATAACCCTTAGCACTACATAAAACTAATTATACTCATATTTAAAAAAATGACTCAATAGAACTAATATTACTGATTAAAGAACTAAATAATAGACAAAAAATCTAAAAATAATAAGCCCAAAACTATATAACTACTACAAATATATAACGAACTAAATATAAATAAAACTAAAACGTATGGGGTATCTTTACCTGCAAAGTCACTATCCTACAACACTTTACTAACAAAAAAATCGCACCTTTCAATTTACAACATCACCAGCCTCACTGAAATTCATCATTCTGGTCTACCTTCCTTCTCTGATTCATTTTCACAATTATGTGTCAAAGTGTGAAACCTGGTGGATGCTTCAAACTATCTTCATAATTGGTATCCTTATCAACCAATTTATTCAGACGCTTATTAGAGATATAAATTAAAGGGACGTCCGAAACTTCATTTCCTTTTTTCGAAAATATACATCCACATGATTTATTTTCCAGCTCTCCTCTTCAAATAAAGACTCAGACTATCTCACCATCACTATGTCATCCCTTTGAATCCGTTCTTTTTAACTTCACCTTCCTCATACCATGATTTATCATCTTCACTATCGTATTCATCTGGAATTCCGGGACCCAACCTTGATTTCATTAGCTCTAATCCAATACAATCGTACTCGGTGAGTGATTTTAAAAATCTTCTCTGATACTGATTTTCCTGCCTTCAAATAAACACAAAGTCTTTAGAATGATAACAAGTCTCATCCTGATCATCCACATCGAGCAATTTGCCCCCCCTTTTCAGCAATTCTAGTAAGTATTATTTGTCCATAACTTGAAAGGAACACCTTCCACTTCGACCCACGCAATCCTACCATCAACCTCGAATTCGTTTGTAGCCTTTATAACCTGAGAAAACCATGACATGACACTAACACATTTTTTGAATTTTTCCATTGATTCCAGTGATTTGAATTCCAACAAACCCATTGTTCTCCCATATGATTGATAACCAATATCAGTAAAAGCCTTCAGTTCCCCAAAGCCATTTTCAGATTGGCTAGAGAAGACAAAAACTTTTAACCCTTCCAAAAAGAGCATTACAACAATCATAGACATAAAACATTTCAATCTCACCAAAACTATCGATGGTTCTGAAATCTTACCAACCAACTTCGGCTGAAACCCCATATAACACAGACCCCTGTAAGATTTTTCATTACCTAAACTCCCACTCAGGTTTGGTTTAACAGAAGGAGTAGGAGTAACATTTGGCTTCTTATTACCCTCGAATCCTATTTCTTTATCTTTACCATTGGCCCTTTGGAATCGAGCGATATTTGCATGGAGTCTTAACACGACCAATCCAAACAGTACAGAATCTATTAACTATCTTTCATCACGTGAATAACATTTATGAATTTGACCAAATCCAAACCTTTTCCGTACGTGATTTCTTGACAGAATGTAAGAATCCACCACATACCTATTGCATGCACCAGCTAGAAATAACTCCTTGCGCGATACATTATCCGGAAATTCGTAATACATAGACAGATTTTGAAATCCTATCACCATCGTCTCTTTGTTGTGTATCTTCCCTTGTACACACCAAAACTTATTGCCTAAACAAAAAACACCTGGATCGAAGAGAGCTCTAATAAACAATTAGCTACTCTAAAAACAGAACGATAAAATGTCCCTACCCTTTGATGTCCACTTTTGTTGTCCCTCGCCTCTGGTGTCCCCACCACAAGGAGTACCCACCCTATGACGCCCAACATAGAGTCCCATCCTATGATATTCCATTCGGATCATCTATCAAGGATTCAAAAATAAATTATTATTTTTTTTGATTGAAGGGATTTCTGGAGATTAATGAATGATTATTATGATGAATAGATGAAGGATTGAAGGATTGAAAATGGATCTAAGACAAATTGTATTTTGTAAGAGGCTAATCTTGCGAAACCCTTTAGATCCAAACCCTAGATCCAAAAGATGATTTATGTGTGTGTGTGTGTGTGTGTGTAATACAATCACTAACGGCATCTATTATGTCAACGTAATGAAAATGAGCTTTTAGCAATAAGAAAAGATTGAACTAGTCACTGATTAAGGCCACAAACATAACCACAACAATGACAACATTAGCAACAGCAGTACGTAACAAAAACACCAACACGACCAACAACCACAAAGAAGCAACAATTAACAATCCCCTCTTTTTATAGTTATTTTATTACACTTTAAATACATGTTTACATGCATTCTTTTTGTTGGAATATGTCCATGTATAAATTATATATGTCCGAAAATTTATTCGAGCCTACGGGGACGCATACGTTAATATGTAGAACAATGTTTTAATATATTAAAGTAATATATTAATTAGTGATTTAACAAACGATCGTTAAAAGTTTAACCAAAAATAAATATTAGTCATTAATAGTTAAAGGACTAATATGCAAAAACCAGGAAAAAGAGAGTTGTGGTTTTCCCCTTATTTTCCTTTAGTCGGCCGAACCTCCTCTCCTTGAGGAGGTGGGATTGCTTGCTTGGTCTCCAAGCTAAGAGGTGTATAAATAAGGGCTTAGGTTCATTGTTTCTCTCATAACTTGAATCCCTAAAAAACCCTAACTATCTCTCTTGTCTCTCCTTGTGTTCGACCGATCCTCAAAACCCTTAAAGGTTTTCGGTTTTACTTCCCTTGTTCGTGCGATCGATGATGTGTGCTTAAACACACATCATTTATTACCCGAAAAATACTAATAAACGGACTAAAAATACTAAAATATGGATAATTATCTTGCAAATATGTTTGTTTGGTATTTTTATGTCTTGCAGATAAAAAGGATTGAAAACAAAGCAAAAACGGGTATTTTCGGGTTCGTTTCGATCAAGAGTGCTTAATATTCAAGATCAAGATGAAGTCATGAAAATCCCCCGAGCATGCCATTGGAAAGAGCACGCAATTACAAGTCCGACGATGCGTTGGTTGCTTATTGGGCCAGCCCGTAACCTATTTTATGGGTTGGGCCAGTCCATTTCTTTCTTTGCAAGTCCAACATGAAAATGCTATTAGTCCAAATGAAGCCCAAGATAGATTTTATTATTTCTGGTGAAAGTGACGTCACAGTCACATGGTGTGAAATTAAATTATCTCATGTCACGTGACCATCCACTACTACTCCATCATCCAACCAAATCAAGACACGTGGCCACGGTTGTTTTAGTTCATTTTCGTGAAAGAACGAGTATTATGGGTATGAATTGTGTGTGTGCATTTTATTAACGCATAACAAAGGCCACATGCCTCTCTCTCATTGGTGGATCGGACCCCTAACATTTTGGCAATCCAAGGGACTCAAATTCTCGCAAATGATTGGCTACTCATTAGGAGGTGGTGGCAGGAATTTAACAAAACAACCCCCACATTTGGCTATAAATGACACCTCTCCCCCTCACCTTTTTCATTATTAGATATAGTTTACAAAAATTTTAGTGTAGCTTTTATTTTTCCTTTGTTTAGCTCTTTTACTTTGCTTATTTCCAAATTTTGTAAAAGCTTTTTGAAGCTTAATTTTAGCTTATTGTTCATTTTGAGCTTATTGTAATAGCTTAGTGGGATTTTGTAACAGCTTATTAATAGCTTATTGAAGGTTATGTTTGTTTTACTTTTAAAGTGCTTAATTCTCTTTTCTTTTCTTTAATTCTTTCTCAAATAAGCTTTCCATTCTTTAGCCTATTTCTGGCTAATTTCTCTGCTTATATAGATTTTATAAGCTACTCAAATAAGCTATCTCATAGCTTAGGGGATTAGATCTTGTAATACCTTTTATAAGTCACCTCAAATAAGCTTGTGAATAAGCTATTAAGCTTAAGATATTTTCAAAATTTGTTTTAGCTAATCGTTTTCTCAGCTTATTTCACGATTTCTAATTAGCTTTTATATAGCTTATTCGGTTTTGGTTTAGCTTATTAGAAATTACGATTAGCAAATTGTGGTTAAAACTGGTTCTTAAATCCCACGTTCTTGGGCTACATTTGGCTTTTGGGCCACGGTTAGTAATTAGGCTGAGTTTGATACATTGGGCCTGTGTTTGGTTTATTGATTTCACTGTTAGGCGGAGTGGTTTATTAGAAACAAAGATAGTGAAATTGCAATTGGAATATTAATTGTTTTTAGTTAACATTTTTTATTGTGTTTGTCTCGACGGTACCGATCAACTCATGAGGCGTGGAGTTTAAAGGTTTAATAAGCTAGAAAGAATTTGATTATTTTCTTTAGCTTATTAAATTGGGTGGTTATCGTTTATTTGTAGTTCTTCAATTCGGTTCCATTTTCTATCCAATTTCAAGTCATTAGTGTAGAATTATTAGTGTAATATGTTTAGATTTTTTTTGTTGATCATTATATTTAGTGAGTAGTTTATTTGTGCTTGCTAAGTGATATAGTGAATTGGGAATTTAGTGTAGATTTGAAAAGGTTTGTTAATTAATAATCTTCGATTATTTAGATTTGTAGTTTAAATGTTTTTAAGAGCAAAATCCGGAAAAATAGTCAAACTAAACATCTAGTATTTAATATATATTTTAAGAGATTTTTGTCAAAATAAACCAACGTTGTGAGATAATTATCTTTTCTAAGAAAGTTAATTCGTTAAACAAAACTTTAATTCACACTTGAGGAACTTTTCACATCACTTAGCAAGCATGTTCGTCTTATAGATCATTTTAGCTTAATCCTAGTAGTATAATTGTTAGTATAATTTTTAGCATCTTTAATTAGTTTATATCTAGTTTAAAATTTCAAAACCAAAAATTAAAAGATATTCGAGCATTAAATTGGAAACATTTTTGTGATTTTCAAATTCATCTCTCGTTGGGACACGACATCCGAAGATTGATTATTGTTTGTCCTCAAGCAATTTTCACATCTAACGGGAAATACTATATTATATTACTCGACACGTTTAGTTTTTGGCGTCGCTGTAGGGGAGAGTTGTACGATTTTCACGTTTTGTTTCGAAGTGAATGCCTTGAAGATCATTTTCTCTTTTGAAAGTTTAATTTCGTACTTATAAAAATAAAAATAAAAAAATATTTTCTATTTCTGTTTATTATCTTTTATATAAAAAAATTTAAAATACCAAAAATATTTTTATTTTATTTTATTCTATTTTCTATATAAAAATCCAAAAAAAATATATTTTCCATTTCTATTTTATTTTTTATTTTCTTTTATATATATATTAAAAAATAAAAATAAAAATGAAGGATTATAAAGATTTACAAAGAAATACTAAAAATTATGAAAAACCAAATTCCTCCGTTTTACTTCTGGTGCATGTGCACGCAGTTTTTTTCAAACCAAATCGGGTTACATCTTCCCCATTCCGATAAAAGTTTGCAATTTCGTCCAATAGAAGTATCCGAGTCCGAGAATCTTTTTCTTGATCATATACACGGAGAGGACAAAGAACATTGAAGACGTCAAATGGCCGATCATTTAAGACCGATGGAAGAGCTACTTTGAATACCTATCGAAGGTATAGAAGATGCTACGTATGTTCCAGCCATTCTAGCAGATCAATTTGAATTGAAACCTGAGTTACTTGATTTCTTAAGTAACAATCCTTTCTTTGGTCTTGATAATGATGATCATCATTCACACATCAAATTCACACATCAAAAGATTTTACCAAATAACCTGAACATTCAAAATAAACCAAGTGCCTCATGATGTGGTGAAGTTAATCTTATTTCCATTTTCACTTAAAGGAGCAGTTGAGACATGCTTGAAAATGAACCTCCTTGTTTCATTACAACTTGGGATGATTTAGTATCAAAGTTCTTGAATCGATTTTATCCTCATTCTAAAACAAAAGAGCTTAGAAAAGAAATCACAAACTTTCAACAAGTTTTTGGGGAGACTTTTACAGAAGCTTGGGAAAGATTCAAAGATTTATTAAGGAAATGTCCTCATCACGGATTTTCACTATCCTTCACCCAAATGAATTTTTACTAAATGGGTTTGTAGTCAAGCTAAACAAGAGTTCTCTCAATATCGCTGCGGTAAAATCTAATGACAAAAAATACTCAAAGAAGCTTTTACCACTATTGACGAATAAAGCTAAAGGTTTTAAACTGTAGAAATTGGAAAAAACCCACCCTCAAGTTTCGAGTAGTGGTTGGAGTAACCTCAACAACAAATTGATGCCATTAACACCCTACCCCCCCCTTACCGCTCTTACTAAACAATTTGAAGCTCTTAAGTATCATATTGCTAGCATGCGAGAAACTTATGACCAAAATCAAGAAGCCCCGATTCAATTAATGCAAATGGGTTAACTGGAAGAAGCGTTACAAGAGAGGCCATTAGGTGTGTTACCGAGCGACACCGAAACATACCCACGAGAAGAACATAAAGCGGTACTACTATGAGTGGTTTGACATTGGATGGATCTTTTATTCCTCATTCTAATTTTCTCGTTTACCAAGAAGAGGAACTAGAACCAAAGACTATAACGAAAGTGATGGAAATTGCTAGCTCTCAGAGCAAACCACTTGTCCCACCTCCAGAAACTCCACCATTGTCCACACCAAAACTAAAGAAAACCTTGAGCCTAATCCTCATTAGCCACCAATTCCATGTCCATCTCGGCTTCAAAATGATAAATTTCAATCTTCGATAAATCGCAAAAACGAGACGTGCCGACCATTTTGTTTATAGAATTGATATTGTTGATTCTTTGTGCGATAAATTTCCTATTAAAAACAATTCTTTGAGTGGCAATCCCACTCCCTCTTCTGATTCTGTGGTCGAGTCTCTCTCCCCATCTCCTACTCCCTGCGGGGATAGTGACTCTCTCTATTCGAGAGAACCGACAAAAAAAAAACAAACACACAATAACACAAACCAAATGACATACCACTCCAATACTTCATTCTCATTTTAATGATTCTTCACCAGATTATGAGACATTTTGCTTTGATATCGAAGAGAAGAGTAATGGAAGTACCACTTCTCATTCTAATCATTCTCTTCCAGAATACGAATCATTCTGTTTTGATGTCGATCATATCGAAGAGAAGAGTAGTGGCAGTACCACTACTCATTCTGATCTTTCTCTTCTTGAATATGAATCGTTTCATTTTGATCTTTCGATTGATCTGTTTCCTCCTTCCGATAGGAGTGATTCTCATCATGAGGAGTTCGCCGATGAACTCGCTCACATTATATCTCCACCGGAGTATGAGCGTTTTTATTTTGATCTTGAGATCGTTCTAAGAGATTTTACTATAGTGTTGAAGGAAAATATATTTGAAACATCAACTAAGGATTTTACAATTCATGAGCTTAATGATTTTCCTCCCCTCTTATCCGATTGTGACTCTATTTTTTCTAAAGAATTTTCTGAGATCGATATTTTAGTCTCACTTCCTTTCGGGAATAAAGATGAAGTTTTCGATCCCAGAATATTCATTATCAAGAGTCCAATCTAAGAGATTTCATATTCTTCCTCTGGACGATTTTTCTATTATCTCATTCGTCGGTAATTCTCTTCTTCTTACTGATCCTCCTGAGATCGAAACTTTTCTATCATTTCCAGCCAGAAATGAGGACAAAGTTTTCGATCCTGGGATCTTCTTTATCAATGGAGTTTTCTTTTTTACAAGAAAAACTCCACGTCTTCTGAGTGATGATTTCTTGATCGATAAATGTCATAACTTTAGTGAAATTTCATTGATGACCGAATCTTCGGTCAGTTTTCACCCAGGACAATTAAATTCGGGGAGAGTCAAGCTAGAGACTCGCACAAAAACAAGCGCTTCTCGGGAGGCAACCCGTGTCTTTTTTTCTTTCTATTTTCTTAATAAATAAGTGTGATTATATAGCCCTAGTGTGGGGGTGTGCTTCTTTCTTTGGTTTGTGGTACCATTTTTGCTTGCAGGATTCCCTAAGATTATGAAGACCCGTGCTTGTTTTCATTCCTCCAATCACCCGATCTTTGATCTTCTGCTTATTTTGGAATCCTCAATCCTGATCATGTATACTTATTGTGTTTCCCCTTTCACACTTGGAAGTTTTTTGCATTTGCTTTTTTCATTCCTAAGTGTGGGGGTAAAACCTGACATTTTTGAGCATTAAGGCCAATGTTTGATTCTAAGTGTGGGGGAGGGATTTTTGCCAAAATATGATCTTACATGTGCCTTACTGTGTCCCTTACAACCCCGTTTTAACCAGGTGTTGTTTTATTTTTCCTTAAAAAAAATCTCTTAGTTATTGTTAGAAATGTGAATAAGTAGGCCTGTAGAACTAGGGATATTTTGACTTGACCGAGTTTTAAACTTTAGCTTTCCCCTTAGCTTTCGAGACTAAGCGTTTGCTAAAATTTTGCAAAGAACAAAAAATAATAGAGTTAAATATAAGTTAGGTGGAGTAGTTGGATCTCTTTAGAGCTCATAGAGGTTAATTGTTGCTTTTTTCTCCACCAAGCTTAATAAACGTTTTATAATGGTTAAATAAATAAGTTTACTATGGTTTTTTTGCGATTCTTAGTTTAAATCCCTTCATAGAGATTCCTTCTGGTGAAAGTAAGGTACACATCGAGGTTCTGTCAGTGTTATGGTACGCTATCGGGTCTTGTTGGTTAGGACGCCTGATGTCTCGGAAGCTACAAGACTACAGGATTTGAAAATTGGCTATAATAATAATAATAATGTCCTAAACTGAAGCCGGAATAAGACCACTTCCTCTTGTCGGTTAGGACGCCCGATGTTGCAGTCGTTTAAAGGGTGGAGGTAACAATAATAATAATGTTAATCTGAGACTGATAAAAGTTTGTTGCATCTTGTCGGTTAGGACGCCCAATGTTGCAGCCTTCAAAAAGGTCGAGGAAATTTTTGAGGTCGAAATAAGACTACTGGCTCTATCGGTTAGGACGCCTGATGTGCCAGTTGTTTAAAGGACCGAAGGCTAATATTGTTGCATAATAATAATAATAAAGCCAAATTTCGACTCCGGGGTTATCTAAATAAAACCTCTGTCTCTGGGACTTGTAATTTAGTTGTTTCGGACGAATAAAAAAGGATAACCAACCACTAAACATGCGAAATTAGAACCTTAATTGGACCAATATTCTCACCATAACGTCCTTTAGGAATAATTTTCAAACTATTATGGTCTAAACCGGGTTTACTTTATTTAATAAGGAAATAATTTATTTGTCATTACTAATAATAATAATAATAATAATAATAATAATAATAATAATAATAATAATAATAAAATCCTTAGAGGATTTAGGAATAAGGGAGCGAAAAGTAGCTATGCGTACACAATTAGCATTTATAAGTACTGTTTGCATCTAATCTTATATTTGGCTGTGATTTCATTTTAAGCTTAGTTTGGGGATTGTGAAAAGTCGAGGATGACGAATTCCAGTTTTTAAAGCCTATTTTATAATTTTATCTTAGTCTTTTTCTTTATTTTAATAAGTGGTCAAAACGGGGGCGTTTTCGAAATAAATGATTTTTGAACCTTTTTAATGGACCTTTTATGTTCTTGTTTGATGTGAGGGGTCATAAGTTAAAGGGGGTGTAATTATTTATTTTCGGGCGTGTTTTATAAACATTGCGTGTGGGACAAGCAATGGCTTAGTGTGGGGGAATTTGATGTGTGCATAAGCACACATCATTTATTACCCGAAAAACACTAATAAATGGACTAAAAATACTAAAATATGACTAATTATCTTGCAAATATGTTTGTTTGGTATATTTATGTCTTGCAGGTAAAATTGATTGAAAACAAAGCAAAAACGGGTATTTTCGAGTTCGTTTCGATAAAGAGTGCTTAATATTCAAGATCAGGATGAAGTCGTGAAAATCCCCCGAGCATGCCATTGGAAAGAGCGTAAAATTACAAGTCCGACGGTGCCTTCGTTGCTTATTGGGCCAGCCCATAACCATTTTATGGGTCGGGCCAGCCCATTTCTTTGCAAGCCCAACATGAAAATGCTATTAGTCCAAATGAAGCCCAAGATAGATTTTATTATTTTTGGTGAAAGTGACGTCACAGTCACATGGTGTGAAATTAAATCATCTCATATCACGTGACCATCCACTACTACTACTCCATCCATCTCAACCAAATCCAAGACACTTGTGATTGGGGCCACGTTGTTTTTAGGTTCATTTTTCGTGAAAGAATGAGTATTATGGGTATGAATTGTGTGTGTGCGTTTTATTAACGCATAACAAAGGCCACGTGCCTCTCTCTCATTGGTGGATCGGATCCTTGACATTTTGGCAATCCAAGGGACTCAAATTCTCGCCAATGATTGGCTACTCATTGGGAGGCGGTGGCAGGAATTTACAAAACACCCCCTATATTTGGCTATAAAAGACACGCTTCCCTCACCTTTTTCATTATTAGATTTAGTTTACAAAAATTTTAGTGTAGCTTTTATTTTTCCTTTGTTTAGCTCTTTTACTTTGCTTATTTCCAAATTTTGTAAAAGCTTTTTGAAGCTTAATTTCAGCTTATTGTTCATTTTGAGCTTATTGTAATAGCTTAGTGGGATTTTGTAACAACTTATTAATAGCTTATTGAAGGTTATGTTTGTTTTACTTCTAAAGTGCTTAATTCTCTTTTCTTTTCTTTAATTCTTTCTTAAATAAGCTTTCCCTTCTTTAGCCTATTTCTGGCTTATTTCTCGGCTTATATAGATCTTATAAGCTACTCAAATAAGCTATCTCATAGCTTATGCGATTAGATCCTTGGAAACTCTTTATATAAGACCCCTCACCCCAAATTTTCCTTGTGAATTAACTAATTAAGCTAAGATATTTTCAAATCTATTTAGCTAACGTTATTTCCACATCAGCTTATTCACATGATTTCGAATAAGCTTTTATATAGCTTATTCGGTTTTGGTTTAGCTTATTAGAAATTACGATTAGCAAATTGTGGTTAAACCTGGTTCTTAAATCCCACGTTCTTGGGCTACATTTGGCTTTTGGGCCATGGTTAGTAATTAGGCTGAGTTTGATACATTGGCCTTTGGTTTATTAATTTCACTGTTGGGCCGAGTGGTTTATTAGAAACCAAGATAGTGAAATTGCAATTGGAATATTAATTGTTTTTAGTTAACATTTTTGATTGTGTTTGTCTCGACGGTGCAGGTCAACTCCTGAGTCGTGAAGCTTAAGGGTTTAATAATAAAACTAGAAAAGAAATTGATCATTTTTCCTGTAGCTTAATAAATCTGGGTGGTATCGTTTATTTGCGGTTCTATCCCAATTCGTCCATTTTCTATCCTATTTTAAGTCATTAGTGTAGAATTATTAGTGTAATATGTTTATATTTGTTTTGTTGATCATTATGTTTAGTGAGTAGTTTATTTGTGCTTGCTAAGTGATATAGTGAATTGGGAATTTAGTGTGGATTTGAAAAGGTTTGTTAATTAATAATCTTCGATTATTTAGATTTGTAGTTTGAATGTATTTAAGGGCAAAATCCGGAAAAAATAGTCAAAAAAAATACGTCAAAAATCTAAAGGAAAAAAAAAGAATAGAAAAAAACACTTGTTAAAAAAAAAAACCAGGAAATAAAAAAAATATAAAATGTAATTAAAAAAAATAACAAGAAAAAAAAAGAAAATAAAAGTTTGAAAAAAAAAAAAACTACACATCTAGTAATTAATATCTTTTTAAGATATTTTTGTCAAAATAAACCAACGTTGTGATATAATTATATTTTCTAAGGAAGTTAATTCGTTAAACAAAACTTTAATTCACACTTGAGGAACTTTTCACATCACTTAGCAAACATGTTCGTCTTATAGATCATTTTAACTTAATCCTCGTAGTTTAATTGATTAGTATAATTTTAGCATCTTTAATTAGTTTATATCTAGTTTAAAATTTCAAAACCAAAAATTAAAAGATATTCGAGCATTAAATTAGAAACATTTTTGTGATTTTTCAAATTCAAATTATTCTCGTTCGAAAAAACACGACAATTTCCTGAAGATTAATTATTTGTTTTCCTCAAGCAATTTTCAACATCTAACGGGAGAATACTATATTATATACTCGCCACGTTTCGTACGTAACAATCGAGAAAACCCACAAAAATGGTTTCGGTTTTTTGGTGTTTGCTTGACAAATTATAAAAAACACACAAGGTTTTGGTTTTGGTTTTTGGTTTCACCCATTAAAATCAAAAAGGGTTTTCCGTTTTGGTTGATTGTCAAGATTCGTATTCGTTTTTTTAAAAACACTGCTAGTACTAAGCATACCACTTTTGTTTGCTAGAACTATGTGTGTGGACAAAGAGAGGGATATACTTTTAATCCAATTAGTATCTTGGTTATACTTACAAGAGCAAATATTAAAGGCGGCGTTTTTGTTATCGCATAAAAGGTACTCATGTTTCTTGAAACCCATGTAATTATAAGTTATATGCGTGTTTAATCTTCGACGCGACATCGTTTATATTTAGAATGGTTTAAATAAGCTGTAAAATCCCAACGGTGGCATCACAAGCCAACATGTAGAATTTATAGTTACAAGTAATAAAATTAGACAAAATTTAAGTCTTGTTTAATTTTTTAAGCCCTTATTTGGGCGTATTTATGCATAAAGATTCGATCTTTGTGGATACAAATAAGTTTGAAACATTAGTCACACTATATATATAGATATGTGACAAATATATGTCACACAATTGAACAGTGTGACCAAAATCCATATATTTTTTTTGAACGACAACTTTATTAGAAACACTAGCAAGAAGCTAGACAATTACAAAGAAATCAAATATGGGTGTTGAATCCAACTATCCTCTAGCTTTACACCAACAAAAAGATCGTAAAACAATATCATCGAAAATGGACTCTTTACGAGGCTTTTTACTCGCGAAAAGTAATTGGTTCCGGAAATTCCACAAACTCCACCACGTAACATAAAAAACGCCTTCCAAAATAACCTTCAAATTAGAAGCAAGACGAACCGAATTGAACCAAACGAGCCATTCTGCATACGATGAAAAAGTTTGCACTTGGCACTCGACCTAAATACCTACCAGCATGACATAATTAATCTACGTCTACATCACTCGCCAAAGAACAGATTGAAGAATAAGTGAGAAGTATCTTCAAGAATCTGCATCACACCAGGACAACGACTCTGCGATTCAAGGTAAACGACATTCCTTTGGACGAGATAGCGCTCGAGTAGCAACATCAAGAGCAATTTTCTGCCAGTCAAAAAATGTTAACTTTAATCGGGAATATTTTTAACTCCCCTCGTAGGAAACATCCGCATCGCTAGAAGAGAAAAGAACGCATCTTAGACAATTCCTCACGATGCTTTAAATAACACGAAAGTTGACCCCCCAGTATCACCATTCCAATCAACTAACCGATAATCTACTAAAAACCCATCTATCATTCAGTTGTACAAAATAACAGAAATCAAGTAAAGCATACAAAGATTGGCTCAAGTCAGCTAGTTCTTTATTCCATCCTCTAACATTACGGTCAAAAAATAAGAAACTAGAGGAGACAGGAGTTTACCTGGCTACCGAAATATCTTTCAAAAACGTAAAATCATAAAAGCAAACAGACCGAGGAAACAAACTAGTGTTTGTTATATTGTTATAGTTACAAAAAAATTACGTTATAAACGTTTAATACAATAATAACATTTTCACTATGATAATATAAACAAATATAAAAAAAAGCGCCCACAAATGCACATCACATAACCCTGGTTCGCAACTTCTCTCAGCTCAGTAACATCAAACATCCCAATTTTAATCGAAATGTATCTTCCTCCCTCATCCATATACGCATCATGTAAATGATCGAACATCAATCTCTCCATCTCAGTCACATGTATTTTCGCGTATGTTTTATCGAAAAATTAAGTACGCCCCTTTTATCGCTAATAATGGAAAGTTATTTATAGCCTGAATTTAAGCTTATTTCTGATGTGATATTTAACCTATTTTTTAATGATTTTTTTAAATCGAGTGTTTATGATAGTTTAATTGTTGATAATGTAATTCAATTGCTTATGCTGATTCACAGATTTTGTATTTTGTTCACAGTATGTGGATAATATGGTATTTAAAACTTTAACCCTGGATTTTAAATCGAGGATGAAATTTATGAATGTAGTTTATGAATGTAGTTTAAATATTGAAGTAACAGACTTAATGTCTATGTTTATGTAGTGGAAAGTGTAACCATTAGGTGTTCGATCAGAAATGTCTCAACTAGTTTCCCTGTATTATTTGCTGAAAACGAAATAGAACTGTATCTGTAGAGTTTATAGAAGACCAAATATTTCGACGAACTGTAATGTGATAGAGTTACTAAGGTGTAAAAAAGAAAGTCGACCAAATTGTGTGCCCAAGTTGTTGTTTTTCTGACCAAAAGATAGGTACGATATACTCAAGGAGTTTCACGTCCAGACTCAAAACCTGGAGTAGTTTAATAACTGCCCAAAGCACAAAGTAGCGTAAGTGTCATCAACGACTGATTAAACGCATGAATGTCAGATTTTTGCACCCAAAATTGCTGCAATTTTGTACCAAATATGTTCTACTAGTTTGTTTCTTACACATACCTGAAGGTGTAGTGATGTGTTTTTCTAATATGTCCTTAAATACCTATTAAGGATTTGAACAGCCAATATCGCAATAAGGAACATAATGGTCTAGAATTTAGATAGGTCGTGCAGGGAATAAAAATGCCTTTGTAAGTTTTAATTAGATGGAACATAGGGTCTTCAACAGAGGTATGCAAATTGCAGACATGTAGCTTAGGCTTAAATTATAAAATTGTAGCCGAGCTCGCTCGACTTGATTGCACCCCATCATTATATATGACTTTACTAAGTTCAAGAGGCATAATAATCCAATGTCAAAAAACAGTTTTGCTACTCCCACTGAAAAACTGTGTAGCCATTAAAAGGCGCCGTTTGTTCTATGTTTTTTTGTAGGTTTAATCCCTCCAATAACGTGACAAGCACAATAACTAGCGTATGGAAATCACGGTTTACAGGAGCATGGGATAATTAGACAATTGTTCCTGATGAAGATAAGGAAATCAGTTTAACTCGTTCAAGGTATTATATCTGATCCTACAACTATTTAAATTGACTCTTAACTAATTCTCCACTTAAGAGCCTGTGTAGTCAATTCCACTTGCAAATGTTGTTTATGGTGAAGTAAATTATTACATAATCAATTTGTTAATTATGATTCTGAATATGACAAGGATAATTGACACAGTAGATGGAACTTTAGACTCAGTAAATTTCCGATGGCCGTTGAATCCCTAGTTTATATATTAAGATAATAGATTGGTTATGGTTTGGGTTATTGAAGCCAGGAATAAAAGAGGAATGAATGACCTGATGTTGTGATGATCTGCCTTTGTTAAAAACTTACATACTAGTATAAATAGGCGGATACACCTTGACAGAAATTCCCATAGGTGGTTCTACACTAGCAAAGTAAACACTCCCTTCGCCACCAACATTTGTGACCATCCGACATATATGAGTCTAAACCAGTTTGACACCATCATATTCAAATCCTTCCACACTATAATACACCTGAAGCCCTGAAAACATTACATTTGACCCTGATTTGTTTTAAATAGTTCAGCTAACTTGGATAAAACATTGGTTCAGTGCTTTGCTTCTATATACTTTATCTGCGTATCTGCATATCTGTTATCAACCATTTATATTTTTCTTTGTCTACAAAAAGATGATATATATGCTCCGACATTGCATTTATTATTATCTGATTGTCTTGGTTTAGTTTGGAATCCTTTTTTCTTTCTTACTGAAATAATTTTAAATCTTAATTTATAATCATTTGTAGGAGAAATACACCTATGCTACAATTAACACAAAAGGTTCTAACTTTGTTTAATTCCCTAGGATCAGGAGCCTTTGAACTTTAAGACTAGATAAGGATTAAAAATCGACACATAAAACCACCATTTATGCATCTAACTATACATAGTGGACAAATTGGGAATACCAGAGTTTATAACAAAATTTAGATAGAGGGAGCGCTTGACAATCTAATAAGCTTTGCACATTGGCGTTCAGTCTTAGTACTGACACAAAAAGGCAGTGGTTATGTAATTTTTTGTACCCTGTTGCTTTATTCCAAAAAAGTTAGTGTAATAATACTTATTAGGTAAAGAGGTATATACACCAATAAAATAAGCTTTAACATATCGTAATGTACTTTGCAATGCCTGAAAAAGTATATAATATCCACGTTAGCAATACTTGTCGTGAAAAATAGTGAAAGCAATAAAAGGATGCAGACCTTTTATACATTCCTTAAAAAAACACATGATCTTGGCTCTGATGCAGTCTACAGAAGGTTTGATCCGATGAAAATGCCTTAAACATACTAGAGAGGAAATCTTAAACAGTTAACATTAATGAATTAAAAAGATGATTAAATATAATATGTAAGTTTACCTAGAGAGTTTGACTATCAACTGTTAGACTTGTTTAACCTGTCTTTTTTAGTTAATTCTTTACTTTTACCCGTTAGATCTCTAACAATAAAATTAAAATTCATACTGACCCATTCTCATATGAATGCTGGAATGTGCCGTTGCATACATAACATTGTAGCATCCACTGTTCTTTAAGTTAGGTTTATATGCTTAATCATCATGCTGCTACGAACATAGTACTATTTCTGTTGTTTTATGATATAGCAAAAGGAACTAGGAAGGGAGCTGCAGAACTATTTTTTCAGACTCACATGAAGAAATACAAGACTTTTGTTGACAATGAAGCAAAAGAAACTTGGGTAAGTTGTTTTTTTTACTTATGAAAAAATGTTTGACTGAAACAATTTAAGTTGATGATAACGAGTGTTACTTTATAAATGCTAAATGTGTCCATACTTGTATATGTAATGAAGGAACAATGAAAATATGGACAGCGGAACTCACTAATAAGAAAATCAGTAAACATAGTAAAGCACACATCAATGGTGGCGAGACCAAGAAGCAGAGGACGATATAAAGGTGATCCAATGTGCTACACAAAATTCTACATTTGGCTATCAAGACATGCGACAACCTCTGATTAGATGTTAATTTCGTTTTCTGATACACACGTACAGGTTTACAATCTTTTGGTTTAATACAAGATTAAAAGTGGGGTCCCCCCCTCTTTATGTATGACTTGAAACTTGTCGTTGTTCCTTATACTATATACTTTATTGAATCCAATAAATTGTGTACCTTGAGGAAGTTATTGTGTTTCATTTGTGTAATTATAAATTGTTGGAGCTTAATAGAGTGACATGTAGTGCAATATATAACCCAGCATGTTCAAAAGAGAAAGTTTTGCGACAGTAAAGAGTGAATTTGCGACATTTGATAGTTTTTTTTGCGACGTTAAGCGACGTCTAATGAGAAAAAGCGACATAGTTAGCGTCTGGAATAGCGATGGATATGGATTTTTGGGATAGAACTCGCGACAGCTAGCGACTCCATGAAGCAAGCGAAAATCTGTCGCAAATGCTTTTTGCGACATCATTTCCAGTCGCTACGAGCGACAAACTTGTTTGTCGATATTGATGACGCTAATTTTTTGCGACGTAGTTTGATGTGACGCACAATCTGCGACATTTTAACACCGACATGTCCCTACCCGTCGCAAAATATGACGCAATGATAAAATCCGTCGCTAATTACGTCGCTAAATCCGTCGCTAAAGGCCGAAATTCTTGTAGTGTACGTTGGCGGGGCAACACTAACAAAATAGTGTTTGCAGCCACGGTGTTATCAATATCTTTTCGTCTAGATTTGCACTTGCAAATCCAAGCTACTAAATTTAAATATTTGGCTCTATTGACCACCCATAGCGTCCATGTTAGAAATCAACAACATCGATTTAGGAAGCGAAATTATATCTCTTTGGTTGTTGGCTTTTCACTTGGACCTCAAATTGATCTTCAGAGTGTGCTAAGGGTTTTGGTATTTTTACGCGTGTTTAAATGTAGAAAATGACTTCTATTTCGGCATACGTGACAGTCACAAAATTCTTATCGTATATTTAGATGTAGCGTTGTGCTTGATCAACATTGCTTACATCTGCCGTCCCACCAGTTGCGTGCTACAACTATGAGGCGATGATGAATATGAGTAGGTATAATAAATCTGATGAAATCGTGACAACTAATGTAATGTTCTTCAATGTCTAACCCACAGCTTCAACCTTCGTTTAGTATTCTTTTTTGGTACGCACCCAAAAGGCCAAAATACACGCACATGACACCAAATTAAATAGAATAAGTTAATGAAAATTGATTGAACCCACACAGCCCAATTAAACATTCGCATACTTGTCACAACCAATAAATGCTAACACACCATATAAAAAAACGATAAAAACAATAAGAGAAGGTTTAAAAGAAGTTGCCCAAATTCACGCGGCACGACCATATATTGATTAATCGTTGACATAATAAACAAATATAACCAACCAAACCCCTCTTTCATAATTTCCATATTTTCCGATCATTTTCCTGTTTCACATTCTAAAATCCCCCCTTATATCATCATAACAATAACAATATAAATCTCATTATTTTTAAGTTGGGATTTGGTTGAGTGTTGAATTGGGTTTCCTTTATTTGCATGCAGGTCAGCAGTTATTATCTCTCTCTATATATATTATTCCCTTTATATATAAACATATTTTTTTGATTTGTTGATGGGTTTAATTCGTGCAGTTAAGAGTTTCATTATGGCTAAAGATTTCAAAGCTGATTCTAATAAAAGGTAGTAGTAATGTACATTATTAATCTTTATCTTTGTCATCATTTAATTATGGGGTTTAATTTATTATTATTCGTTGATAAACGGGCCTACCTGCGCGATAATATGATGTTTTACATTAAAACGTGACTATTTTATTTACAAAAAGTTATGTAGTTGATTATTACTGTATTTGTTCTAACAAGTTTTTCTGGAAGCAGTCTTTAATTCTCGGGCCCACACGGCCCGAAGATAATGTTTTAATTACAGTAATTTTTTTGGCTTGTAAAATTTGACGTGTTGATCAAGAAAGAATTGATTCGTTTATATCTTTATGGTTAAGATGCTTGTACAGTTCTTTATGCTAAAGGATCTTTACATGATTTGAGGCTGTTGTTTATGAGTTAAAAAGTACTTGGATCATATGGAATCTTTTAAAAATATATATTTATCTTGTGGGAGTGTTTTTATACCAAAAACGTTGAATTTGAATCTGATGGGACGAAAATATTCTCGCAGCAATAGGACTGTAACTAGTGATTCTGAAGATGTTAGTCTAAAGGAATTTTTGATACCGGATTACGTGCTGTTACGTGATGCGCAAGTTGAGAAGCAATCGCATGTTCCCGGTTGTCCTGTGATTGTGTTTATTAATTCTAGAAGTGGCGGGCAGTTGGGAGGAGAGCTTTTAGTTAGCTACCAGACACTATTAAACAAAAACCAGGTTTGCTATTTTTGCGAAATTGAAGTATGAGAAATTGAGAATGGGCTTAGTTCTGATTGGAGCTGACTTTGAATGGTTGGTGTGTTTAGGTGTTTGATTTAAGTGAAAAGGCTCCTGATAAGGTGCTGCATCAGCTATTCGTGAATTTAGAGAGGCTAAAGCGTGATGGGGATTCATTGGCCTTGGAAATTCAGAAGAAGTTGAGAATTATCGTAAGTCTGTTTGATGTTCTCTCTTTTTAGAAATGTCTTTTTTTTGGTGCGTTTGCTTATGAACAATGCTGTGTTTATCAGGTTGCAGGCGGGGATGGAACTGCTGGTTGGATCCTTGGAGTGATATCTGATCTCAACTTAGCTCAGCCGCCTCCGGTAGCCACAGTGCCGTTAGGAACCGGAAACAATCTTCCGTTTGCTTTTGGTTGGGTAAGACGGGGTCCTCAAATTTGTGGTACTTGACGTTTTAGGAAAAATATGGTTGACATGTCAAATATATCATTAAATTGCTTTTTGAAAGTTTGGTATGAAATTAAAGAGGAACATTCAATATGCTGATTTCTAGGGGAAGAAAAATCCTGGCACTGACCTTGAAGCTGTGAAGATGTTTTTGAAACAAGTAAAAGATGCGAAAGAGATGAAAGTCGATAGGTAAATTATCGTTTTCTTGTTGTGTCAGATTAATAGAAAGTAATACTACATTATATGCTGTTCTTATTTGTATGCTGAGATGGTCAGGTTGGCATAATAAATGGTGCTGTATGTTTTTGATACTATAGCTGATGGATAGATATTATACTGTAGAAATTTTCTTGTGGCTTATCATATCAGCGAGAAAACTTACCATTTATATAGCTTATGCTGTAATGATGCTGAATAATTGCATCCCTAATGTTGTTTATTACTTGAATATCTAAACTAAATTTATTTTTTTACTGACCTAATTTTATATCGATGCTGTAAAAGAGTACAATTTAAAGAAAGATATAGAGACGTCTGCTATGATAGAAAATGATTTGTGTCTGTTAAGTTTCCAAAGATGAACGGATGTAGGTCTTCTATTTATTAGGTCCATTTATCATTATGTCATGATAGTGAAATATGATACGTACATCCAGTTCGCCGTGTCTCCCAATCAGATGCATTAGAAGAGGTACTAAAGATAAAATTCACTCGCATCATGCAAAATCTTTATTAATTTGGATTATTTAGGCAAATTTCCTGTTTTTGCTCCTATGTTGTATTGATGCATACTTGCTTTATATGTGTGGTCACTGGTCACTACCTAGCATATGACATTTTTGTTTTTGCAGGAAGGGTACCATACATTTCGTGGAGGTTTTTGGAATTACTTTAGTATGGGTAAGGATTATAACTCCTCTGCGTTCATCCTATCCTTCGCCTGTCCCAAGTCTATTTTTTTTACTTTGCACTAATGTTTGTGTTGAGAATTTGTACTGTTCATTTAGTTCCTCTCTAGAAAACAAATCTTTAGAATTTTACAAGGAGACAAAAGTTAATTTATTTTGTAACCATACCAATACTTGCACATAGATCATAGATGCTTTGGGTAAATTTGATTTAGTGTGAGATGTCTTTATAGTTTGGAAATCTTGGATCATATTCTTTGGGAATATCAGCAAGAAAAGGTTGCTGTTTGAGTTGCTTTAGGTTCTTAAGTATTCTCTGCTAAATTCTGTATGCAGGAATGGATGCTCAAGTGTCATACGGGTTTCATACAGAACGAAAGCTACACCCAGAAAAATTCAAAAATCAGGCGGCGAACCAGGTACGACTTCACTTTTAACTCCTCGATATGCACAATATAGAGAAACTTATCAAGATATGCAGAATAACAGGGATTTCTGTAGCTATTGTTCCAAACAATTATGACATTCTCTAATGTATATATAAATAAAAGATTCCTACCGTGAACTACATTTAGCTCATGGGTTGTTTCAAAATTTGTGTCTTATTGTTTGAATTAATTAATCTGCTTCTTTAGTAGTGTTGCTAGCTAAAGATTAACACTGATTGTTTCTTATACTACCAGCTGGCAGTTGATATTTGTTATATTTCTTTCTATCAAGTCATTTGCTTATTCTTGTTTTACAACTTCTTCCTGATCAGAGTGCTTATGCAAAGCTTACATGCTCGCAAGGATGGTTTTGGGCTTCACTTTCTCATCCATCTTCCTGGTAAGTATTTTATTTGAACAAACAGCTTGATGCAATGGGGATGATTTTTTTGTAAAAACTGGTAGATTTTCCTGACATACCGTTTGTATATGTTTCATTTTGAAGAGTAAGTCTTGATTAAGTTGATATCACATTATGTGGTCTTATGACAGGAATATAGCACAACTGTCACAGGTTTCTATCATGAAAAAGCCAGGTCAATGGGAAGTCCTCCCCATTCCTCCAACGTAAGCTTAGTGACCTGTCTAAGATTTATTAAGAACTTTTTTCAGATTTTTTGTTTCGTTAGGCTCATTGAGTTATAGGTTTATATGATAATTTATGCAGCATACGGTCAATCATTTGTCTTAACTTGCCTAGCTTTTCTGGTGGACTTAATCCGTGGGGAATACCAAGCAGAAGGAGAACTCGTGTGGTTAGACTTTGAATTTTCTTCTTTAATCTTAATCAAGCATGTATGTCTTTGAAATTTCAAATCTAACAGCTGCTAATTAAATTTGCTTTATTGTACTTGCTTATATGTATACAACAGAAAGAATGGACTCCTCCATATGTTGATGATGGCTTTCTTGAGATAGTTGGATTCCGAAATGCTTGGCATGGCGCTGTTTTATACGCTCCAAGTGGACATGGGACTCGCCTTGCACAGGTAAAAAAGATTAGTTGAACATATTGCTAATTTAGTACTTTCTAGTTCAAATATCACAAGCATTATGCTATTCTGTTATAAATTATAAGTGTTTTATGGACCCTTTTGTTTATAAATGGGTCTATATGGGTTGAGGTTTATGTCAAATGGTACTTAAAACAGTTAGCTAAAAGGGAAGAGGTCAAATGGGTCGAACAGACTCGAATTCCCCTAAACTTTATTATAGATACATACCGCCTCTTAAATTATAGTAGTACTGTATTTACAGATTCAGCTTATTGACTTTTTTAATTGTAGGCAAGAGGGATCCGTTTTGAATTCCATAAAGGTGCAGCCGACCATACATTCATGAGAATGGACGGGGAGCCATGGAAACAACCCCTGCCCAGACAAGAGGACACTGTTACTATTGAGATTTCTCGTTTTGGTCAAGTGAGTATGCTAGCCAGTGGGAACTACCCGTCCAAAAGTGTAAATGACCCTCTTACCCCTCGCACTCCCAGAGATGGTGACTATGATAGTGATGAAGAAGAGGCTGAAGAAATATCAGAAGATAGAAAAAAGTTTGGTGCAGCTTCCAGTTTTCAACTACCAGAAGACTTTCACATATCTCAAGTGAGTTAGTTATGGAGACTAATTTGCCTTTCTTACCCTTTTGGTTTTAATTTGATTCATTCTTGGGGTCTAATTGCTAGTAATATACGTGACTATACGTATTGGTTGATTTGTTCATATGGTATTGGTTTTGAAATTTAATTCCGGACCCTGACTAGTCTTGTAAATGTTAGTGAAGGTTTTATATTAGCAAGTAATGAAAGAGGCTTGTTACTGGTGATGACACCAATTCTAGATGTCTTATTCTTGTACTACTTTACTGAGATGTGATTTACTTGCTTAATTGACCATGCACGCGCAAACGTCTAAGAAACATGGGTATGTAACCGGGTTTACTGCTCTAGAGCTTGTTGACCGTAAAATAGATAGAGTGTGGCCGAGTGTCACGTCAACATCAAACTAACCACTAAATCGTGCAAGTGATTACTAGTTTAACGCCAAACCCAACGTAAACACAAATCCCTAACCCAAAAATAGTCACATGCCTCACCTTTTCCTTGATTCACGTTTGATAGTCAGGGCCACTAAACCGTGGGTAGACAGTAATATAATAGAGTTAAAAAAATGAATTAAAATGAAAATTTCATTAGAGTTATTTGCAAGTAGACTAATTAAATAACACCAAAAAGTAAAACCATTTTTCGATGGACTAAATGCATTTAAAACGTCTTTTAAAAAAAAGAAAGAATTCATTAATATTTTCCATCCAGCCCACCACGTGTGATGGTGGCGCAGTATGTGAGCACGCATGATCATAGCGGCTACCTGAACTTTTTTTTAAATAAGATTTGTCACATAATTTTTTTAGTTAAACCCCTACCCCATATAAATGAAGGGTTTGCATGACCACGTGCTCAAATTCCAAATCTTTCATGAAAACACGTTCTTGACTAATTGCCGTCATTGTATTGAAGGAGCAACAGCATTTTCGCCACTGGTTTCAGTTAGTGGGGTCCACTGGAATCTTTATGTTGTGTTTCGTAGTTAATACATTGAACCACAACGGTTTTACATCATTCAATGGCCTCGATAGATATAGCCCTCCGCCTTTTTATGTCAAATACGGAGTAACAAGGATTCATACGGTAAAAAACAAATCATTTCACTTAAAATAGAAATGGCTTAGTGAGAAAGTTATCTGACTCCTTCACAATAAGTCAATGTTTAAAACTTTTTTTTTTCTTTTTGCAAAAGGTGAATACTAAATATAACCAATGACAAATTACATCAAAGCAGAGAAAAGGAAATGAACATGCCCAATCTTTTTATATACTATCAATTATCACTACAACGAGGAAACAAAGCACCCTTCAATGTTTAAAACTGTTAGTACAAAATTCGTGTCGGGTTTGATAACGTGTCAAGTCTCTTGTCGGGTCGGGCCACTTGGATGTTGGATCTTGTACTAGAGCAAGAGTAGTGATGATATTCTGCACAATTAAAAGTAAACCGTTAGCCTTACCGTGGGGACGGACCCCACGATTAGACTCCGGCGTGAGAGTAAGTATTCATATTGTCAGAGTATATGTCAGAGAGAATAAGAATAATTGTGTACCTTTTGGGATGTACTGTGACCCCTATTTATAGGTGTCTAGTACTAGGGCTTCCGAGTATTTCGGTTACTTTAGTAATGGCCGGAGTGGGTTCCTTGTCGGGCAAGGGTCCGCGACAATCGTTTTGAACGGACGCAGGTGTTCTGCGGACGGATCGTCTTATAGGTTGATCCGCGGACGGATCGTCTACAAGTGGATCCGCGGACGGATCGCTAGATTCGGGGCCGAAGCCCACGCGAGTTTAGGCTTTACCATGGCCCGTTATTGATAGGTTTAGCCAAAAAGCCCAAGTGATAATGTGGCCCAAGCCCAGAGGCTTGGTATACCCATTATACGTCATCAAAAACTTTGCTAGATGTGTTGGGGTGGTTAAGAAAAGGTCGAAAATTTACCCGGTAACAAGTGAAGCCCCGCATATCTTAGCAGGTTATCCTCGTAATGCGGCGGTGGATATCATGTAATTATATTTTGTGACGAGCAAATGTTATTCGGTTAAACGTTTTTAAACAACAACTGTACAAATGAATGATAATTTAAATTAAAATAACTTTAAGCAATAACAATGTAAAATATTTCATATCCAAATAAACATAAGATCCAAACGAAAGAAAGGAACACATAAGTAGCATCTTTAAAACATAAATTAAAATAAACAAGTACTCGCGCGTTGCGACGACGGGTTGCCGTACAATTAAATCTTCTGGCGAGGGGCTAGGCGAGGTTCAAGGGTCAGAAGAACCTTGGATGGCTGAATCTATTGTGTGTGAAGTATGATTAGTTTGTGTTGTAGTTTTTTTATTCTTTCATAAATAATGTGTTCTTTTTGTATTAAGATTTCATAACTGACATTTTAATGTATATTAATAACTTTTTTTAAGTTTCATATGTTACAAGTATTGATATGGTGGTT
Source organism: Tanacetum coccineum (assembly GCA_026074375.1). Classification (NCBI taxonomy): domain Eukaryota; kingdom Viridiplantae; phylum Streptophyta; class Magnoliopsida; order Asterales; family Asteraceae; genus Tanacetum; species Tanacetum coccineum. The sequence goes on from BQNB010027669.1 coordinate 53,451, forward strand.
ACTCATTTATTTTTCATTAAATCACTTATTTGATCATTAATACGACAGTTACGACTTTTGAGGTTACAAATATTGATCAAGTTTTGAAATCTTTCCATAACAAGAAATGTTTTTGGTCCTATTTTTTTTAAGACTTCTATTATTAGAATGTCCTAAATGCATTATAAAGTAGTACAGACTATTACTGTATAACAATCAGCAGTATTGTTTGGGGAGTCGCGATTTTTTCACCAACCCCGAGAGTGGCATGATGCCAAGATACAAAAATAGTCATTGGGTTATCGTTATGTTGCAAAGTTAGTCCTTAATGACATCATACATAAATAGTCACTGGGTTATCGTTTCGTTGCAAAGTTAGTCCTTAACGTAGATACTTGCGCTCCGCAGCGGAGCGTGGGTTAAAAACCTCGTTTATATAACAATTAGCAGTACTCACCATTCCCAAAAAAATTCACCAACCCCTAGGAAAAAATATACGAAAATAGTCTTTGGTTATCGGTCCGTTGCAAAGTTAGTCCTTAATGTAAAACATCGCGCTCCGCAGCATAATGCGGGTTAAAAAACCTCGTTTTAATAAAAAGGCTTGTCATCTTTAAATAAGATGAGAAAAACCTCATCATTTAGTTAAAACAAGTTCTTAAAACCCGCGCTTCGCTGCGGCTGGTTTTGTTTCTTATGTTTTGCCTTATAGGAGTTTAGACTATACATGGCTATTAACTTTCTTTGCATACTTACGTGTATTCCGTCATCATTATGTACTATGACCGGACTATACATTTCTTTAAACAAATACATGCTTTGTACAACTGAATGCAAAAACATTGACTGACATTTAGTTGAGTTTATTACTTCATAAATGTGAATTTGAGATATTGATACAGATTTCTTCGTTTATGTTGGACGCACGAACCACATGTCTCATCCTGAGCCTGCAACAGACTTAGTGGTGAATGCAGATTGCAACACTCAATCCATTTGTGGACTTGTGGTTTATGTCCAGCCCACAATGAATTTTGTTAAAGATTTTCTATCAAGTTATTTGGTTCTTGCACAAACAGCTAACTTGAGCATTACAGCACATTCCCAACAAATCAGATTACAACTTTTTAACAAAAGTTGCCCTGAAAGAAGTATTGATATCATATATTATCAATATATCTGTTTGTCCAAACATTTTGTCTCACAAAAGCTACAGTAATACCTCACATAGCTACAGTAACCTTAATATTTTAATCATACAACAATTGTATTTTATTCTTTCTCTACTCACAATGAACATTAATTCTAATTTTTATTCATCTCAATCATTCACTTATACGTATATCTCAAATACACTTGGATAAGTGAGAGGCAATACATCTGTAATCCACTATTGAAGATGACTCATCTCATCTTCCACAAATTCGTATCCACCGCTTCATTATGTTGATTAGAGAAACCATCCAAGCTCTATTTTTCATCGAGCGACTTCCCCACCGAACCAACAAACACACAACGTCTCTCTCTAAAAACACAGAGTGGAACCACAAGGTATTTTTAAATCATGCTTTATTTCTTTTAAATTTTGAATTGATTTATGTTGTATTTCTTTTTAATTTGGAATGAATGTTTAATTTATTGTATATTGTCTTTGTTTCAGATTTATTGTATATTGTCTTTGTTTTAGATTTCTTTGGGTAGATTTGGGGTTTTTGCTTTTGATGATATTGGTATTTTTGGATGGCTTTATGGTAAATTTTCGATTTTGTGTGTTCTTATATTTTTGTTTTTTTTTCTTTCGATTTTATTTTTTGATTATGGGTTTCGGGTGAATATGTTAGGAATCTTGGATCTAATTAGCACTTATGTCGGCGCACCTCCATTAGCAGCGGCAATAGATGGGGAGAAAAGAGATTGATTGTTAATAATGTATGTTTCGAGGTGTTATGCAATGTAAGTTACTTATTTATATCAATACATATGAAGAGTTACTTAATTTTCAGGATAGTTTTTGTTGTTTTTTTAATTTAGTTAACGGCTTTGTGAGGTTGGTGATGTGTGTTAAGTGTTTGATGCTATAGTTACTGCCCCGGTGATTGAGGAATTCAGTTTGAGCGTATTACGATTAGTGATGTGTTTTTAGCTTGGTGTGTTATTAGTAGGTTGTTAAGATAGTAAGGTACTAATGTTATTGGTCTCGAACTTTTGCGCTTTGGTTATTCGCTGATACTAATTATGAAATTGGTCTTTATAAACACTATTTGCTTTAATACTTGGTAGGACAAAATCGAAATTAGTTCCGTGCTTGGTGGACCAAAATCGGTATCAGTTACATGCTTCGTACTCGAAAAACCAATTTAGGAAAACATAGTTATAGGGCATATTGGGAAATTAGTATGAGCGACCAATTTTGTAATCCCTGTTAAACCACAACGACCATTTTATGTGATATGTTTCTAATTTTTGTTATGTTTCAATTAGTTAATGGTACCTCACAAGGAATATTTTTGTCATCGGTTTCTGCAGGAATGAGTGACCATTATTTTATGACATTTTGTATAGGATGCTGCCCAAGTTACCGTAAATGAGGCCAAAACAGCCGATGGTGCATGTTATTTGGAGCTTAAAGTTCCATCAAGATCAAGAAGAGACGGTTGGTGGGATTTTCGTGACAGATACGGGTACCATTATGACGATGGCATTGCTAGCCCTTAAGAGGTAGTACATAATTAAGCTTCCTATTCTGTCTCAAACAAGAAAATTAAATCTTAAAACACCTTTGATCGATTTTTTTCCTTTTCCAACATTCGATTGTCAGATGCTGATAATTCTGCAAAAAAAATCCCTCGACTCTAAATGTCTCGGATGCCATCAGTGTCATGTCTTCCGTTAATTCCTTTATCAACTTACCGATATGTTTATATGCACCAGTAACTTCTAAACAGTCCGGTGATCCTATTTGCTGAAAGACAATTCATCTATCTGGCATAATTTTTCTATAATAACGCTTTACATGATATCTCGATGACGATGCTTAAAAAGTGTCAACGACATTACATCAGGACCCTTTCGATGTCCCCTCTGGACTTTTGTTGACTCATCAGTGATTGGCCCACAAACATAACTTTTCGCTATACATATTACAGACTAATATAGGGGGTAATGGTATGGCTCCACAATTAGGGAAACGAAGCTGCTAAAAGCATTATTGGATGCTCATCGTAGCAATCTTTCACTAACTACCACATGCTGTTGTGCAGGACCAATTCACCATTAAGATAGCAGTGATTGCTTTTGGACTTTTCCCATGGCAAAGGTGCGTGTTTGTTTAGTAATCAGTTAATATATATGAGGCAGAAGTTCTGTTAGGTTCTTAGTAGCGGATTCACAAAACTGACTTATATGCCGCTTTTTATCACTATAACTAAAATCCATTTTGTCGTATGACCCAAATCTCAGGCTGCCATTGTGGCCATCATCAAAGGAGGCGCGTAAGCAAATCATGAGCATATGGGATAAGCCTGAGGTGATCAAAGTTATGGGATACGGCTGAGGCGATCAAAGTGAGTGACAACGAGCTTGAGTTTCTCACAAGAAGTGACAAGATTGATGATGAGACTGCAATGTCTTTATGGCACCCGAATTTGAAGCTTCTGTTGGTCACTTTTGGTGACAAGGGTTGCAATTACTATACTAGGGTATGTGCCTATTTGACCAAATCCTGAATTCGAAGCAATACATTTTTGATCAGGTTTGCTAACATTTCTATTTTCAAAATAAAGGGATGACATTTATAGATTGAACATGTGATTCAGTTGGAATTAAAGCTTGGATAAATATTGTGTTTATTTTTAGAAAGAAACTAGGGCCACGAAGTTGAAACTTCGACTTTTTAGCTATTATTTTCAAAAAATGCAGAGTACATGGTTTAAGCTGAGATCATGAATCATTTAGTTTAACAAGATGTATAATTTAAGGGGCTTGA
>BQNB010027670.1:3271-36363 GCA_026074375.1 Tanacetum coccineum
CTCACTTCGGGGGAGATTGTTAGCCTCAATTTATTGAGTCGAACAAGGAAGCTCGGTCACTCTACGATGGAGCTTCGGTCTCTAATTAGTTAACGTTGTAATAGGATATTATCGGGAATCGGGCTCGATAGATAATCTAATATTGTATACGTTTCGGGTTTAATCCCAAGCAAAACCCGAGCCCGGGTCCTAGTTAAATATCTCGCGCGTCATTTAACGCGACGGGGTATATAAGCTTTTTCTTATTTAGAAAAAGCTAGTTGTTCATTTCTAAATCTTTTCCTTTTCCAAAACTCTCTCATCTCTCTCTCTCCTTTTTCTCTCTCTAAAATAACTCACTCTCTTTCTCTTTTCTAGTTCGAATTCGTGTATGATATATGTTATGAAGTGATTACGGGATCCTACAGGTTCCTCTTAGGTATCGAAAGATTCGCTTAACTGTATGTAAGTGCTTTTCGGTAGGCTTTGTTTGATACCGGGCAAACATGCATACAGCAAATTGAAGGTCTGGTCTACTCGATGTGAGATACATAAGGGTGCCAATCATTCCATGATAGCATGTAGGATCAACAACTTTCCCTATTGGATCTTCATCCAGTTTGGATTTCTCCACCATTGGATTATCCACTAGGTCGTAGGTTTCTATACCATATTTTTTAAGTAATTCAAGAGCAAATTTAGATTGGTTTAAAAAAGATTACTCTAGGACTCTGAGAAATCTAAAGTCATAAGAAAAATAATAATTTGCCCATCATCGACATCTTGAATTTAGAACACTTGATTTCATAAAATATTTCATAAAGATCAGGTTTAGTGGATACAAATATAATATCATCTACATAGATCTGTAACAGTATGATGTCTTTGCCTTATCTCCTGATGAACAATGTAGGATCAACGATTCCTTTAGAGAAATTTTGGGAGAGTAGAAACGATGAGAGAAATCATACCAAGCCCTTGGTGTCGGCTTTAACCCGTAAAGAGCCTTCTTGAGCTTGTACACATGGTTAGGATTCTCTAGATCTACAAACCCGTCCGGTTGACTAACATAAACCTCCTCACGTAATATGTCATTCAAGAATGCTGTCTTCACATCCATTTGATTGACGACCATGTTCATGTGAACGACAAATGCAATAAAGATACAGATGGCCTCAAGTCGTGCAACTAGAGAAAAAGATTCTTCAATGTCTATGCCTTCTTCCTGACGATAACCCCTCGCTACCAACCGAGCCTTGTTTTTCAACACACCTCCCAGTTCATACAATTTGACCTTGTATATCCATTTCAAGGTAATAATCATAACGCGATCCGGACAAGGTACAAGCTTCCAAACTTCAAGAAGTTCAAACTCATTGAGTTTTTCTTGCATGGCTTCAATCCAACAGGATTCTGTCAATGCTTCTTTATAACTCTTTGGTTCAATAGAAAAAAGAAAAGCGAAAGAAAAGCATCAAAATAACAGAACATGGCTTCAGTTTATAGTTGATGTCGAGTGGAGAACGGTTTAGAAGGATCGCCAATTACATTATCAATCGGGTGATCTTTTGACCATTTACTGATGTGTTCAGGTGGTTGATTAATTGAGTGCACATTATTTGGGATAACAACCTGAGACGAAGATTCTTCAGAACTTGGTTCTGGAATTGGAAGACCAAAGTAGTGATTATTATCCATGTGTGCAACTTCACTATCATGATATGCTTCTTCAACACCGGGAGAAATAACTTGAGATGGTGATTCTTGAGGAGTTTGTGAAGTATGTTGATAGAAATAATGCCTAAAACGTTATTAATATTTTTTGATCTCACTATGTTTTGATATCACAAAATGTAAAAGCGCTCAATGTAAAATTAAACGTCAAAAAGTAATTAGTAGTAAATTTTCATTTCAAAAATTTAATCACTTAAATGTATGAATAAATAAATGCTTAGTGCATTTTATGGTCAAAGGAATTTTTACTCAACCTCATATTTTTTATAAATTATTATAAACATTTTTATAACTTTTACAAAACATTTTCTACATTTAAAAAAATTCTTTTAATCAAAATAAATATTTTGAATTCAAATTTTCTACCTAAAAACAGCTAGAAATGTTCCAGAAAACACCTCCTCTGGAAAATATAAAAAAGAGAGCGTCTTGGCCTGGGCGGCCCCCTTAGTAATAAGGGGGCCAGCCATAGAGCTAAGGGGGCCGGCCAGACAAAAACGCTCCCCAGCTTGCCTATAAATACTAGACTGTTCCCTACTGATTTTCTTACCTTTTGCACACTCATTCTTTCTGTTCTAAATCAGTTTCTACTTTCCTTTCTTTCCTTTGATCATTAAATCATAAGCTTTGTTTCTAAGTGATCCAAGCTTAGATCCTCAAGTGTAAGAGAATAATACTTCCTACCATCAAGTGAAGAAGTATTATAGTTTAGTATGTTCTTGTAACATAGTTATAGTTGTAATATATCTTGTAAATCACTTGTGTATATTGTGAAAGGTGTGTATAGTAGTTAGATTGTTGTGATCATAGGAAGGTTAGTTAGATCGTGGTGATCGTCAAGAGTTTAGATAGACCAGGGTGATCTTGTTAGTGTCTAGGTGAAGTGTAGTGAAGTTGTGAAGTGAAGTAAAGTAGTGAAGTGTAATGAAGTTGTGAAGTGAAGTGAAGTGAAGTAGTGAAGTGTAGTGAAGTTGTGAAGTGAAGTAAAGTAGTGAAGTGTAGTGAAGTTGTGAAGTAAAGAAAAGTAGTGAAGTGAAGAGAAGTTGTGAAGTAGTGAAGTGAAGAGAAGTTATGAAGCAAAGTAAAGTTGTGAATTGTTATGAAGTAGTGCGGTTAGTATTTTAGTCCTCAAAATACAAAAGTTATGATAGATTGGTTCTAGCTAGGATTTGAACTCGACATTTGGCTTAGTGTCGGAAATCAGTGTAAGCTTAGTTGTGTACGGTTTTATCCGCCTCAAGGGAGCTTGTTGACACAGTGAAGAAAACTCTTGAGTTTGGTGCTCGGGGAGTGGAGTAGGGCGAAGAGGTGCTTCGTTACTGAACCACTATAAATTCTTGTGTTGTGGTTTGATCTTTCTAACTCTTATCTTTTATCTTGCATATTTATTTCATATCTTGTTTATTTAGTTATATTGTTCATATTGTTCACATATTGAATTCACATAAAGTTAAATCTAAGTTTTTATAAACAAACTATGCATTAAATTAAAAAGCAGTAAACTATTCAACCCCCCTTCTAGTTTTCCACAATTGGTATCAGAGCCACGTCAAACAAGATTTTTAAAATAAACTGTATTTTAAAACTTGAATCGATCTATGGAATGAATCGATCTTTGGAATCGAAAAAAATAATTTGAAAGGGCAATCTATGCAAGAGACCACCACGCATTTGAAAGTGATGGATTTAATTATTAGAAAAATAGATTGAAACATATGAGAAATAAAAAGATCTAGATCTTTGGCATATTATACCTATGTTGATTTTCCCTCCTATTCAATTAATCCCGAAACTAAAGAGGATGAAATTGACATTTAAAAAACACAGCGATGATCTTAAAAGAAACTATGCTAAAGAATAATGAAGCTAAAATAGTATTTATAATGCATTGCACCATAAAGGTAATACGAAAAAAATTTTTATGTGTAAAACCGTAAAAGAAAATTGGATATTTAATTAATCACACACCAGGTAATCGTCAAGTCAAAGATAACAACATGAGAACTTCTTGTTCAACAATATGGGAACAATTTAAGATTCCTTAAGAAGAATCGATTAGATAATGCTTATGCTAGATTTAATACTATTATTAACTTAGTCTTATAAAATTACTTGATTGAAGGTTTTTCTAGTAAAGAACATATGTTGGGAAATTTTTTAAGGCACTGTAAAATAGATAAGAAGAATCATCCGGAATGGGCGCGAAAAGGGTTTTACCCGCTATTTAAGAAAAGTCGAAGTGATTTACATCGTTATCACTTGACTAACTTATGGAAACTTGAAAAGTTTAGAAGTAATAAATAAGAAAGACTCTGAAAATTGGTCCAAAGACAAAAGAGAACAAAGTAATCTCTTTTGCGTTAAAGGCTAAAAAGGAATCTAGTGGTGAAGATAGCTCGACTTCTGATAGTGAAGACGAAAAATATGCCATGGCCCTAAGAGAATTCAAGAAATTCTTCAAAAGACGAGGAAGATTTGTAAGACAACCACGAGATGAAAGAAAGTCATTGCAAAGAAGTAGAGACGACAAAAATGGTAAAAGTGAAAGAAAATGCTTTAGATGTGGAGATTCAAATCATCTCATCGAAGAATGTCCAAAGTAGTCAAGAAACAATAATCAAAGAGCTTTTATTGGAGGAGCGTGGAGTGATAGCGGCGAACATGAGGGAGAAAATAATAAAAACGAAACTTGTCTTGTAGCTCAAGCGTCTAACAAGATATGCTTAGGAATTAATTTGGAGCCCGACGAATGGATTAAAGATAGCGGATGCTCAAAACACATGACGGGGAACCGGAGGCTATTTTCTACATACCAAGCATACAACGATGGGTACAATATCTTTTGGAGAGTAAATTGCGTGGTAACATCAATAGGCAAAGTACAATTTTTCCAAGACTTCACCCTAATTATTGAAAATGTTGAGTCAGTAGATTAATCTAAAATTTAACGTGCATTATATTGGTCAAGATAAGTGATAAAAAGTGTAAAGTAAATATTTACCGAACACGATTGCGAAATAATCAAAGACGAAAAAGTCATAGGTAGAGGAATTAGAAAAAGGGGTTTATATGTGATGAAACTAGGAAATAACCGAAAGATAAAATAAGTCTTACAACCTTAGATGAAAACTCTACCTTATGGCATAGGAGATAGGTCACGCAATATGCGAGTTAAATTCAATCTCTAGCATCTAAGGAATTGGTTAGAAATCTACCTAAGCTTATATTTGACCGACATTTTTTTTGATGCTTGCAAATTTCATAGTATCCAATTAGAAATAAAACCGAAGCTTTCGAAGAATTCAAATATTTTATAATATGATTCCAAGAGAAAAATTAGGAATGATCCATAGTAACATTAGAAAGGATCATGGTCGGGAATTTGACAATGAAGTACAATTCGGAAACTATTGTGAGTTAAATGGGATTTCTCACAATTTCTCCGCTCTCCTCGTACTCCATAATCAAGATATGGGTATAGAAATAAAAAAATAGCACTCAACAAGAAATGAGTAGGACTATGTTAAATGAATAATCCATTCTACAAAAATTTTAGTGTAACACGGTCGATACATCAACCTATATAATCAATAGGATTACCATTAGACATATTTTAGGGAAAACTCCATACGAGTTGTTAAGAGGTAGAAAACCAAACTTTAATTATTTCAAAGTATTTGGAAGCAAATGCTTCATTCTTAATACAAATAATTACCTCACCAAGTTTTACCCAAAGTCTTACGAAGGTGTCTTCCTAGGATATTCGCAAAATAGTAAAGCTTACATAATTTTCTTAACAAACAAACAATGAAAGTTGAGAATCCTTAAATGTAGACATACGATTGAATACTCTCACCCCGCCTAAAACATCACCATTAAGAGGATGATGATTAGTTGCGAATAAAAAAGCAATTAGGTAAGAAAAACAAGACCCTTAGCAATGATCCTAGAAGATAAGTCTTTTGAAAACAATGAAATCATAAACGTTAAGGAATCTAAAAGTCATCCACTAGATAATGTTATTGGTAATTTAAATCAAAGAACTCTTAGATCACAAGCTCAAGACAAGAGTAGTTTCTTTTGTTTTCTTTCAACAATAGAACCTAAAAATATAAATAAAGCTTTAAAAGATGAAAGTTGGGTAATGGCCATGCAAGAAGAATTAAACCAATTTATATCAAATAATGTTTGGAATTGTCCCCAAATCCTATGAATGTGACCCAAATTGGTAACCTAAGTTGGGTATATAAAAAATAAGGCTCTATGGAAAAATTGGAGATGTAACTAGAAATAAGAGCTAGTTAGTGCCCAAGGGTATAATTAACAAGAAGGAATTAATTATGATGAAAGTTATGCACCTGTAGCTAGCTTATAATCCATAAGAATATTATTAGCTTATGCATGCGCTCTAAACTTCAAATTATTTCAAATGCATGTAAAAAGTGCATTCCTTAACGGTTTTATCAATGAGGAGGTTTACGTGGCACAACCTTCAGGATTCATTGACTTCGCAAAACCTAATCATGTTTATAGACTCAACAAAGCGCTTTACGGACTTAAACAAGCTCTTAAAGATTGGTACATAGTATTGAAAGACCTTGTCTGATGAACACATGATTTTTTTTTACACCAGGGAAGGTAGATAACACTGCCTCTTTTACTAAAAAAGAAAAACTCCAATCTCATTATTGTCCAAATATATGTCGACGACATTATATTTGGCTCAACTTGTCAAGAATTATGTGATGATTTCGCCAAGATCATGCACGATGTGTTTGAAATGAGAATGATGGGGGAACTAAATTTTTTCTTAGGTTTACAAATAAAATAATTAGAAGATGGTATATTCTTTAATCAATCAAAATATATAAAAGAAATGCTTAAGAAATTTGGATTAGAAGACTCTAAGCCAATGAAAACTCCTATGTCTACGAAAATGAAACTCACGAAAGACGAAGAAGGTGAGTCCGTAGATAATACCAAATATAGAGGTATGATAGGAAGTTTACTATACTTAACGGCAAGTAGGCCCGATATCATTGTTCAGTGTTTGCCCTTTGTGAAACGCTTCCAAGATGGATCCTAAAACCGTCTACACCTTGAAGCATTTAATCTTAAATTCAATACGGTTAAATGGCAACTACACACTAATGATAATGGTATCCTATTTAGGGGATTCTAAGCATAGAAACCATAGTATATGCGGACTCTGATCATGCGGGAGATTACGTCGACTGAAAAAGCACTAGTGGTATTTGCACGTTTATGGGATGTTGTTTAACATCTTGGTTTTTGAAGAAGCAAACCGCTCTTGCTATTTCCACTACCGAAGCCAAATATGTAAGCGCCGGAAAGGCATGTCAACAAGCACTATGGATGAAACAAGCTCTCATAGATTATGGTATTAGGTTAGATGACATTCCTATAATGTGTGATAACAAAGGAGCTATATACTTAAGTAAAAATCCCGTACAACACTCTCGTACAAAACACATTGAGATTCGCCACCAATTCCTTCGTGGCAATGTTCAAAAAGGAAATATTTCCATAAAAAAGGTCTTATCGGAAGATAACATTGCCGACATTCTAACTAAACCGCTTAAATGTGAGCCTTTTAATTACTTATGTCAAGGTCTAGGAATGATAAAACACATTGAATAAATACTTATTAAGTATCCACATCACTATCAATGCTAATTGGAACTTAAACCACCTAAAAGTAAACAAGAACATTGAACTACAACCAAAATCAACATACCAAAATCGAAAAATCACAAAAATAAAATCGTCAGATGGCGGCCCCCTTAATTCTTAAAGGGCGCCCCCTTAGTGATAAGGGGGCCGGCCATACACATAAGGGGTTCGGCCATCTGACAGCCCGTAAATTTTTTATTTTTTATTCTTTAAATCTGAGTCTAGGATTTTATTTTGCACAAAATCAAAGATTGGGAATTTCTCAAAAATTAATCTTTATACAAAATTACGTATTAGTTACCTCGGTTTTTGCTAAGGCTTAAACTTCTCAACTTAATATATGTATATATAAGTCCCAATCTATTTCTCAAAATCCTTCTCACGACAAGGAGTTCATGAAAATCTACTTTCATACATTGTTGATATATGCTAAAAACATCTTCCATTCATGCATAATGATCTCACACGTGTTGCCGGAATATATAATCCAATATATATTTTTCGACATTCTTGATTGAGAAAAAATAAATCAAAGAGCACTTGGATTATTTCTTAGGTTTTTCTTGTCTTAGAGTTGAAATAATCGTCACTCCACATTTGTTACATATAGGCATACACTAGGTTTATAAATACAAACACAAGTCTCATTTAATGTGTTTACGACATACTTCTCTTGTTTAAGAAATCCTAGGAGCATTACAACTATTAGGAGCATTACAACTATTTGCTAATACTTCAATTAATATGCTCTTCATTATAGATTTTTATTTGCCTCCTTGCATGCTTATTCATATATACTTGCTTGCTAAATGTTATGTGAATTAGCCTTGATTTTTATTAGGACTTTGCATGTTTATACTCTTGCTTGCCAAATGTTATAGTCTTGAATGCTATAAATATTAGGACTTGTTACAAAATGACCACAAAACAGTCCACCATTTTACTATTTCCTGCAAGAAAACAAAATCCTGAACAACCTGGACATTTCTAGGTGGCGGCCCCTTTTACTCAAAGAGGCGGCCCCCTTAGTGATAAGGGGGCCGACCATATAGATAAAGGGGTCGGTCATCTGATGAATGGTTTTTATTGTTTCTTTATGCTTTTTGACCTTCTTTTATCTAGACTCAGCTATAATTTCCCAAAACACACCAACATTTCTTGGCTTTGTTTTCTAACAATGTCCATCCATCCTTAACTACATTTTCTTCCTAGTATAAATCAACCCTCACCCTCATCTTTGTCATCACAACTCATCTTATTTTCTCCAATGACATCTCCTCACAAACCCATGTCCAAACCTTCAATGGTGGCCAAAATGTTTGTAAGACCCGTATGGAGAAAGAAGTTAAACTATTGTAACACATCCAATGAGGTTGATGTTAACTTGCCTACACTAATGCCTAAACCACAATCTCCTCTCCAAGAACCATCACAAGAAAACCTTCCTACTACTCACTCAACCATGATTCACTAAAATCTCACTCACTTCCACTTGGTGATTCTTGTGACACTAATGTTGGACAAGCTCTCATTCTACCACAAAGTGCCAATCAAACTTAACTCACACAACCTTCATTTCCACATTTACTCATCAATAGACATATGGCTAGTGTGCTTCATGCTCAAACTCTACCCTCACCTCAAGGTGACAACCAAACTTAACCTCCACTACCTCCATCTCCAAGTAGAGAAATGCTCATTGATGACATTAATCAACTTCAAGATTTGTCAAACCTTCTAGCCATGCACCTTTTCCAATGCAACACTCCCTCATCACCCTATTCTCCAAACTTGTTTCACACCCTCAACTTAAACCAAGTTAAACAACATGTTGGCTATTGTCCTTATTGCATCTTTAACCAAAAACAATTCCTAACCTTGAGTGAAGATCTCAATTGGATTGAATTTCTTCTTACTCGTCCACAACCTCCACTTCAAGTCCAATGAGACTACCCTCCAACAACCACCTCCGCTCCAAATTCTCCACCAACAACTAACTAAGCATGTTATAAGCTTACCTCTTCTCGCTTTTAAATAAATGTCCAACCCACTCCTTTTGCAAGCAAGTTCAATGGTTTCGTATGGCAATCTAGGCAACTTAGGACCTTTGTAGCTTCTATTTCATGTAGAATGTATTATTATGCTTCAAGCATAATATTTAGGTTTGATAAGTGCATGTTGAATGATTGTGTTTTATATACAATTTCTATGTTCAATGAATGATCTTTTGCTTAATTACTCTTTTGAGTCTTTATATCTTGTATATTTGTGATGGTTGGTTTCTACAAATATGTTTGATTATTTTTCCTTTTCCCTTGCTATATGTTAGAAACATTGGTGTTGTTTTTCTAACTTGTTTTTGTAGCAAAGTTACCATAGCTTGATTCCTTGGTGCCCTCGAACGAGGGGGAGCACACATCAAGGGTGAGCGTTTATTCTGTCGATTCTACGTGTAATCATCGACGAAGCCTTTTTGATTCTAGAAAAAGGGGGAGAAATATAAATAAAACTCACTAAATACTTGTTTGAAAATTATTTTACATTTAATGACTTTAGATTTTGTAATCATCAAAAAGGGGGAGATTGTTAATAGAAATAATGCCTAAAAACGTTATTTATATTTTTCGATCTCACTACGTTTTGATAATCACAAAATGTAAAAACGCTCAATGTAAAATTAAACGTAAATAAGTAATTAGTAGTAAATTTTCATTTTGAAAATTTAATCACTTAAAGGTATGAATAAATAAATGCTTAATGCATTTTATGATCAAAACAAATTTTTACTCAACCTTATATTTTTTATAAAATGTTACAAACCTTTTTATAACTTTTACAAAACATTTTCTACATTTAAAAGAAATGTTTTATTCAAAATAAATATTTTGAATTCAAATTTTCTACCTAAAAACGGCTAGAAATATTCTAGAAAACACTTCCCCTGGAATACAAGGGCGGGCGGACCCCTTAAATACAAGGGCAGCCCCCTTAGTGATAAGGGGGCATGCCATAGAGCTAAAGGGGCCCACCAGACAAAAACGCTCCACAACTTTCCTTCAAATACTGGATTGTTCCCTACTGATTTTCTTACCGTTTACACATTCATTCTTTCTGTTCTAAATCAGTTTATACTTTCCTTTCATTCATTTAATCATTAAATCATAAGCTTTGTTTCCAAGTGATCCAATCTTAGATCCTCAAGTGCAAGAGAAGAATATTTCCCACCATCAGGTAAAGAAGTATTATAGTTTAGTGTGTTCTTGTAACATAGTTACAATTGTATTATATCTTGTAAATCACTTGTGTATATTGTGAAAGGTGTGTATAGTAGTTAGATTGTTGTGATCATAGGAAGGTTAGTTAGATCGTGGTGATAGTCAAGAGTTTAGATAGATCGGGTGATCTTGTTAGTGTCTAGGTGAAGTGTAGTGAAGTTGTGAAGTGAAGTGAAGTAGTGAAGTGTAGTGAAGTTGTAAAGTGAAGTAAAGTAGTGAAGTGTAGTAAAGTTGTGAAGTAAAATAAAGTAGTTAACTGAAGAGTAGTTGTGAAGTAGTGAAGTGAAGAGAAGTTATGAAGCGAAGTAAAGTTGTGAATTGTTGTGAAGTAGTGCGGTTAGTATTTTAGTCCTCAAAATACGTTGTGATAGATTGGTTCTAGCTATGATTAGAACTCGACATTTGGCTTAGTGTTAGAAATTGGTGTAAGCTTAGTTGTGTACGGTTTTCTCTGCCTAAAGGGAGCTTGTTGACATATTGAAGAAAACTCTCGAGTTTGGTGCTCGAGGAGTGGAGTAGGGCGAAGAGGTGCTTCGTTACCGAACCTCTATAAATCCTTGTATTGTGGTTTGATCTTTCTAACTCTTATCTCTTATCTTGCATATTTATTTCATATCTTGTTTATTTAGTTATATTGTTCATATTGTTCACATATTGAATTCACATAAAGTCGAATCTAAGTTTTTATAAACAAACTATACATTAAATTAAAAAGCGATAAACTATTCAACCCCCTTCTAGTTTTCCACAAAGTACTTGGTGATGGTGCATCTTGATCAACAGTAGTTGAGGAAGGTGCACCGGTTGAAACAGCAGGTTCCAGAGCAGCAACTTATAGAACTAGATGATCAACACATGGCGGAGGACTAAAGTATTCATCAAACAATGGTTGAAGCAGTGTATCCCAGTCATTCCTTGTTGGTAGGACAAAAGGTGTTAAAGAAGGAGGTTGTGGCACGAGTCATGAACTGAGTTTTCCAGGAGTTACTTCACGAAGTGCGGGTCCTGAACTGCTTTGTTAGGAAGCCATCGCTGTCAGCTCATCAAAGTCTACATGTATTGTTTCCATAATTCGTCTCGTACGTCGGTTGTAAATATGGTAAGTCTTCTTTGTAGGAGCATATCCAATGAAAATACCAACATCATCTTTAGCTTTGAGTTTGCCCAAATCTTTACTGACATTAGTTGGATAACATAGTGCACCAAATACATAAAGGTAGGAAAGATCGGGTTCGCTCTAGTCATGTGGGTGAGCACTACATCAATGGAGAGGTAGATAAGTTATAGAAAGTGCAAAGATTGTATTTATAGGAGAACGCTGCTGGTATATGTTGGGTAGAGAAGTGATAAAGTAGCATTGTGTCGTGCTATAGATATAGCTGCTGTAATGCTAGATCGCAGTGTAGTCGAAGAGTGTGTTAGAAATGCTTGGTGAGCATAGGGATATGTCAACCATAGGATATGTCTAGCGACCGCTACTCTATAAGGTCGTGACGATTCATCTTTCGACTAATGTGGACAATCTGTATGCTCTTCTAGGCAGGAGTACGCGCACAGATGTTTCATGAGAGATACAAACATCCTTTCCTAATAGATGTAGGAAAGATCGGGTTTTCTATCATGTGGGAGCTCATATGGTGTTTTGTTGTGACAAAGATGTATTAGGGAATGGTTATAGGTGTAACAAGTTGTGGCAACTACTTCTGCCCATAGAAATAACGATGCTTTAGCATAAATCAACATGGTATGAGCAGCCTCTACTAAGGTCCGGTTTCATCTTTCGACAACGTCATTTTGTTGTGGAGTACGCGCCACGGATGTTTCATGAGAGATAACAACATCTTCCTAATAGATACGCAGAGTTTGAATGACAAATTATGTTCCATTATTTGTGCGAATATGCCTGACAGTTGCATTTAAACGAACTTGTATCATTTTTAAAAACTTGATGATGAACTCAAGAGCTTCATCTTTTGATCTTAAGAACTTAACCCATGTAAAACGAGAATAATCATCAACAATTACTAGATTATATTTCTTCCCATTAATACTTTCCACACGCATTAGCCCGTAAAGATCCATATGCATCAGATAAAGTTTTTCATGGTTGGTGTCTTCAAATTTTGGTTTGTGAGAGTGTTTCTTGCTTTTTCCCAACAAACATGCAGAACACAAGTGATCTTTTTCAAATTTTAGTTTTGGGAGACCTCTAACAAGACCTTGTTTAGCTAGTTGATTAATGGTACCAAAGTTCAAGTGAGACAAACATTGGTGCCATAACCAAGACTTAGTCTTAGAAGCCTTTGACAAGAGACAAATAGGAGAAGACTTCATCATATTGCCAATGGATAATGTATACAAATTATTTCCCTGAGATCCTGATAGTAGATCAACACCTTCAAGATTGCGAACAAAACAGGTATGATTATGAAAAGCTACTTTCAGATCTGAGTCATAGAATTGACCAACGGAGAATAGATTATGTCCGAGTCCCTCAACATAGTAAACCCTAGAGATGGTAACATTCCTGATCTGATAATCACCATAACCCATTATCTTAGCAATCTGATCATTACCAAACTTGACGGTACCAAGAAATTTATTGACGAAATTGGTGAGCTGAGAGCGGTTTCTGGTCATATGCTTGGAGCATCCGGAGTCCAAATACCACAGAACAATTTGGACAACCTGCAATCGATAAGAGAAGAAGATGGAACATTAGAAACAGTGGATCCCCCAGATTGAGTGGGGTCCGAGGTGTTAGAAATTCTAGATTTTATAATCTTAGATTTGCTACTCGAACCTACAGATTTTGTTGCTTTGGGTCTCCTACTGTAAACCATAATTCCTTGAGTTGGTGTAAGAACTGATTTGGTAGTTGTTTCCTTAAGAGGCACTACTTTAGTGGAGGTGAACCTAGTTAAAGGGCACTTATTTCCGACTATAGTGAAAGTACGTCCTGTAGGTTTCCATTTATAACTAATTTATGTATACACTTTACCCGTAGGTTTCCATATTTGCTTCTTAGTTTTCTGCTTAGCAGGTTTAGATTTAGACAACACATTCACATCATGAACATAATTAAGAACACATTTATCATGATTTGCATAAAACAAGCATTCATTACAGATAGCACAAACAGATTTAGAATTCGCATTTAACATAGATTGCATAACATTCAGTTTTAGCAACACGACTCTTTTTATTCGTCCTAGACTTAACGCTCCTAGATTAGTCTTTTACTTTATTGGTCTTGTTGCTACTTGATGATTGTGAGATCCTATTGTTCTTTGTGTTTCCTGTAGGCTTTGATCTGTTAGTACCAGTAGAACAGATTACTCTTATAGAATGTAACAAAGGTTTGTTAGAGTCTTGTGTTTTATGGGAATCAACTTGTTTCTGAGTGTGTCTTGAAGATGTGACAGGGTTAGCAAACCTAACTTTCTTGTCCTTGTTGAGTGGTGTGGTAGCAACTAATTTCTCACAAAGTTTTGTTAAACAAGGGCATGTATCTCTAACATAGACTAACACTTCTTGAATTGTTTGAACATACTTACATGCCGGTCTAAGTTACTATCTAGAGGACTTAATTCTCTAGCGCTTTTGACAATATCCCTAAGAGTGTCCGCATGATCCCTAGAGTGCTTGATAAAGGCTATGTGAGCATCCATGTTTTTTAAAACTTTAGGAGGTAAAGGTTCTAATTCAAGCTTGTACATTCCTGGAGCAACAGTAGTGGCATGAGGGTTTGAAACAACAGTGTAAATGACATTCTTTCCTTTCAGTTTCTTTAATTTATTTTTTAATGTCGCGTTAGCAAAACCCTTTTCTTGAATTTTGTAACAACCCGAGTTTTACGACGAGTATGACGATCAAGAATACGACGTCATAATTATTATTTTATAAGTTCATATGAATGAACGTCGACATTTAAAAATTTTATTTGTCGAAAATAAATATTTTTGTATTTTATTACGAACGAAATTTAGAAATTTTTATTTTGGTCGTTTCGCGAGTCAACGTTTGACCGCGCGACCATTAAGCGTTTTGAGCATCGTAGAAATTTAGACGCGCTTTGTTAATATTTTTATGATGATAATTTGTATTTTATCATCCTCGTCCCGAGTTAGCCGAAACTGAGCCAAAACTTAATTTTGACGTGAGTTAACACTTTATTAAATATTTTAAACCAAATTAAGTGTGACAGAAATAAATTTAGTCACGGAAAGTGTAATCCTAAGTCTTTGGTCGGCTAAAATAACGAAACAAGTAACATTTGTACTAAAAATAGAAAGTTTCCGAAAATAAAAAATTTTCGATTAAGTGACATATAATATAAATGAAAGAATGATCATAACTCAATTATGTGGGGTTTAGAATCTAAGACACGCAAGTGAATTTCTCATCACATGTGTATGTATATTTATACTATTTCAATAGTTGCGATGTACGCATTATTTGATCGTATCTTACGGTATAATAACTAAGCGACATAAACTATAGGTCGCGGTTAAGTTCGTTGACGACTTTGGATTGCTTCGGCTAAATTGATCTTCGGCTTAGATCAATGTGAGTTCATAGCCTCGCTTTTAAACTGTTTTAAATGTTTTAAACCCCGCGAGGGGGATTCATGCTTGTTTTGAAAAATGGAACACAAGTAACGTGATGTGTACTTGTTGTTGCTTATTTTGAAAAGTGAACGCGATGTGTTTTGATATGTGATATGATTCCATGCTATGATTTTATGCCTTTGATTGTGTACTCATTAATTACCGAGGAGGTAAACGTTGAATGCATTAAATAGATCTATTGGGTTTGATAACCCTGTTCGGGGTCTGGATCTGATGGTGAACACCCTGTAACGGACATTTTGTATTGAGAAAGGGGTTGTAGCATACTACCCGGTCACTTATTTGTCTATCATGATAAATGTGTTAAGGTTTGGTATACGGGATCATGCAAGATGGAAATGTTGTGTGGCTTGCCTAGCTAGCAGTCATACGTGTTTTATGGAACCAAATATTGCGTTCTGATTGTTATTTGTAAACTCTATGAATTCACTCAATGTTTCGTTGATGTTTTTAAGCATGTATCTCAGGTATTGGTGCTATTAATGGCTTGGATGAGACAAATGCGGATCTCAAGACTGTGTCATCGGTACCATTGTTTAGTTTATTTAAACAAAAGGATGCTTTTGAAAAGAAGTCGTATCATGACTTTTGAAATGAAGTTTTTTAAGTTAAGTTTGACATAGTAGACTCTGATTAATTTTCATTAAAAATAAAACAAATTTAGCTTTATAAACGGTCATATGATCATTTACGTAGGACTCTTGAGCATTTATTAATAAGGTAGCCACCTCAAATGTTGTATTCCGCTTGCTAATCGATTTTGGGGTGTTACAATAGTGGTACCATAGCACGAGTTTGTAGCGACTAAGTCGTTTTAAAAAAACTTTGAACTACAACTGTATTTGGAAACTTTTCACGAGTCTTCAACCGTTGTCTGATATTCGCTGCGTGTGTTTTCTCGAACCTTAGACCTAATGGTGATGGCATTGATTGTATATTATGTGCAGACAAGTGAGTGATCACTATGATCTAATTATTATAAACGTGTACACTATATAATATAAATATAATAAATATATAATATAAATAATAATATGATATATATATAGTATATTACATATATATATATATCATTATCCCTGCAACCTAATTGATAAGATAATCAATGGATAAATTCGATTGGGCCGAATCGTTGCATAGACATTAATTTGATTATCCATCTAAGTTCATAACAAGTTATTATTATTAATATTTTTCGTTTGGTCCAAATGTGCGTTGAAAAATCAACACCAAAAGGCGAATCGTTGATAGAACACATTAATTTAATAACACGTCGTAATATCTGCAAGACTTCTTAGTCAAATTAGGAGACCTCAATAGTTTAATATTACGGATGGATGACCCTCTAAATAGAATATTCATTGGAGGGGGGAGGTTTGATTATGGTATAAATGGAACAAACGGGAATTTAGGAAAACGATTCTTTGAGATCTCTTCCTTTTTTCACTCAAATATCATATTGAAAATCATATTTGTAATTCTTTTTTTTTCTATTACCGAGATCGTAAATAGGTATTGTATTGTATATTTTTATTCCCTAAGTCAATTTTTTTAGCCATGCACACATTGCCTTAGATTATATATATACGGAACCTGCCTTATGGTGTACGGCTATATATATGTTTTGATATTCGCGACTTGCGAAGAGTTTAATTTTTATGAGCATTTTGATGCGATATGATAAAATCATTTTGGTATATATGATGAAAACATCGCTGTTATATGATTGTCTCTGAGACTTTTTCGTGACTTTACTTTTTTATCTTTTGATGTCGGGGCTCGACTTAGTTTTCTATCCCACTTGTAAATTTTACTAATTGGTTTTGAGTTTGAACGCTCTTCTTATTGATTTTGAATTGCATATGTTGTTTCATAATCTATCGTTTTGAGATTTTCCGGTTGATGGGAGTGTGACTTTTATATGTCATCCCATAACCCTTCGTTGTTTTGGAAAACGGTTATTAACTTATTCCCATGTAATGCGTCGTTGGAAACAACTATCTTTGAAGCTTTCGAATAAAGTTGGTGTGTTGTGCTTTGATTCTTTTGTATCGACCTCTACTTAGTAAGTCTTGAAATGTTTGGTTCTTGAAAACCATGAGTTGATGTGTTCAAAAGAGTGTTAAGTCATTAGGTATGACTTTTTATTGGAGTTTGGGGGAATTTAAATGGTGTTTGGTTGGATTTCGAAATGGATTTTATGATAGCTTGTAACCAGCAGGTTGTGGGGTTAATTGCAAAATATTTTTGGGGCCATAAGCACCGGGAAATCCATATGGATGGTGGGCATATGTCTTAGAGGTTATGTGTTCTTTGGATAGGGTCGTATCTCCTCCGGATGAGTAAGATATTGTCGTTTTAACTAAAACTAGTCAAATCGGGTATACCATTAAGAAAAGGAGTATGACTCTATATTTTTGTATTAAGTTTTCAAAAGAGAACTATGGTACCTGTAGAAGACCCTTAGAACTATCACCTCCAATTGGTCTCACGTCAATAGCATCAATAAACTTTAAACTACGCTCATTTTTGTAAACTACAAAATTGGTCACAATTTCTTGGGAGACTGCTTGGGAGCAACAGCTTGTTAGGCATGTTTCAAAATGTTTTTGGTCTAATAAGACCTGGTAAATTAGACTAGGATGTAGAGAAACATCTTAGGTATATGTAGGAATTCGTATGTAGTCATATCGACGCTCGAAGAACGAGTTATTGCCGAAATGGTAAAAACTAGTCGAAAATTGAGACCATAATTTAAATGTGTAATAAGTTCAAAAATTTACATAGCAACACCTAAATATGTAAAACTGTAAGTTCTAGATATTGAACAAACTTAGATTTTAGCAGTCGTTTTAGCCTTTTTGGAAGCACGGTTTAGCAGATACACTTAATTTAGTGTAGCGATAAAATTCTAGAAAATGACAGCCTTGATAGATAGGGGCAAAATGGTAATTTCACCTCAGTTCTAAAACTGTCTGGGCAGTGGGCCCTATGTTTCTGGAAAATAGATTTGAAATGATTTCCGTAGGCGAAGACCTCATATCTTTATCATCCATGGATTAGTAATTAGGAAGGTTTTAAGAAGCTAAAGGCTTATTGGTCTAAGGTCATTATTGCCTCAAGGATTATCTCATCACTAGTGTAGTGATTGTGCATTCTTTAGCCATTGTTTGGATTTAGAATTCTATGAGAGTTAATGTATATGTTGTTCACTTAAGTGGTGCTTGGAGGTCGTAGTTACCTCGAGACATTTGATGCATTGAGAAATTGATTTGACCCCGAGTATTGGGTGACTTTAATTGGCGAATCTTACGCATGTGTATGTTACTTGTTTGCATACTCCATGAGTGGGTATTATTATTTTTAGTACTTGCTGTGACTATTGACCGAACTGATGTTTTTTAGATTGATGATTTTAAAACAGTGGAATCGCAATAACGAATTTGTGTGTTGGACAAATGTCGTTGCGTGAATTGTACTAATTTTGTTGTATAAACTGTTTGTGTAAATAATAGGAAATGTGTTTTCAAATTTCATAAACTGACCCTATGGTGTCAAATAAATTTTCTTTTCAATTTTTTTTTAATAATGAGAATGGAGGATGGAATGATGTTGTCTTCTTTTCTTTCCTTTGAAACAATTATATTTTTACTTTTATTTTTAAAAAAAATCACCGAGAAAGTGATTAACGCGTGTAGCGTATGAAAAAGGAATGTTTTGACGAGGACGGATATGACGTCGTTTGGTCCTCAATTATTCATAACTTGATCAACTACGCATAATTTAGGAAGAACTATGCTATGTCGGATAAATCGTCACCTTTTAAAATGTCGAGTTTTGGAAAGTTGTTCGAGTTGGATTTCTCGAAGGAGAATATTGATTTTACCCCTGCTACGGATTATTGTGCAAGTGACCCTACTCCTATTGACTGCATGGAGAGAGTCTCATGTGAGTCGTTGTGACCGAGTCGTCCCGAAGGGAAAATACCAATGGTATTATTTGGAACGAGTGTGTCTAGAAAGGAGTAGAGTCTAATTCGTGATAATATAAGATCGACGGTTGTCATAGAGACATGTGTCAAGACCAAGTGTGGTTGGTATGCTAGTGAGCAATGGTAGATTTGAACTATCAAGGGTGTGAACCAATCCGACACCAAGATCGAAGGGATCCTCCTTGAAAAAGAAAAGTTCCTAAGTGGTGGAAGCTAAGGGGTTTAGCTCCGAGTTAAAACTGAGAAATTGAGACGACTTTCTCCTATGTTTGAATGTGTGTTTGCCATTGATGCGTAAGCAACCGATGCCGGAGAAGACTTCTTCCACCCGAAAAGGAAAGTAAAAGTGGTAGCATAGATGTAAATGTACCCTTAATCGTCAAAGGATTTCGAATACGGCACTACGCGAACCCCAGACTTAAAGTTAGTTGTAGTGGACCTTACACCTTGACGTAACAACTTATTGTGCGCAATATAATGGGCACATTCGTTCATCCTATGATGACAATCGAAAGTAGCCAACCGCTATAATCGAGCGGATATAGAATTAGGCGTAATTGTCTCGACTTGATTAGTTGAGTCATCTAAGATTCGATGCGATGCGTTAGGACCGAGTCGACTATGCTAGTCGCGGTGCGGAAACATTGGAATTTTGATTTTTCGTCAAACGAGTAACGAGCCCATGATGCTCAATTGTTTTCTTGATTGCTTTTGAATTATCTTTTGACAAAATGTGTTTTCTAGCGGGATTATCGCCGCCGAATTATGTAAAAAAGGTGCTTTATGTGCTATGTGCTCTTGAATGTTAATAAGTGCTTATGTCTCTTTTGTGTAGCCCATAATATGGCTTAGGATGTGAGCGAATGGGTATATTTGCCCGGGGCTTAGTGAAAATTCCATTAGACGGGTACGCACACCCAAAAGGTCTTCTGTGAACATGGATTGGTATCTTGAAAGCCTATAGTCATTCGTGGCAAGATAAACCACAAGTATGACTATGATTGGTTAGGACTTAACCGTAATTAAGCCAGAACTATTGTCGATCATGGCTTGACGTTTAACAAGCATGGTCATTGTTGGTTAGGACTCCGCCGTGATTAAGTCAAGAATTATTGTCAATAACGGCTTGATCGTTTAGCAAGCATGGTATAATGTGTTTTGAATCGGCTTGGGTAATGCATACCTACATGTCGTGATTATATTTGCTAAGGCTTCATGGTAAGCGAGCACGGTTATTTGCTAAGGCTTTAAGGTAAGCGAGCACGGTTATTTTACTAAGGCTTTATAATAAGCGAACATGATTGTTGCTAAGTGTGATAATGAGCAAGTGTGATTAGTGCCAGAGTAAATCTAGTCCGAAATGCGAAGTCATCGTAAAATGAGGAATATGTGATTATGTGCTTATGTGATTTTATGTGTTAGCGTTATAACGCGTTTGATGGGATCATATCTACTCTAGAATGTTTTCGCAACAGTGGTGCATTATTAAATGAGACCGGGAGGGCGACACATGTAATTTGGTCTTGGATATTGATGAGTATTTTAGTTTTGGAAAATGACGTACGCTTGGGCTTTGGTTAGCGACGTATGTTTCGGTTTTTCATTGAGATGTGCGCTCTGTTTTGTTGGAATGATCACCAAATTAAGATTTGGGTTGATCTTTCATTTAAAAACGACGCGATTTATATTTTCCTGGATACGTTCCATGGCATATTTTGTCTCTTGTGATCAGAGCGATTGTGATTATATTTTTGATCTCGTTGGTATAAATTACCATTTGTTTTGTTAACTTTCCATCCAGAATAGTTAAGGCGAGTATTATATCGCGTGATTTTTGCTTTCGAGCATGTGAGTTCATTCAATAATGAGGAAACCGTCTCACTGCAAGTGAAATTAAGATAAGTAAGAAAGGACGAGCACCGGGACGACGCTCCCTTACGGTGGGTGGAATGTTACAACCCGAGTTTTACGACGAGTATGACGATCAACAAAACTACGTCATAATTATTATTTTATAAGTTCATATGAACGAGCGTCGACATTTAAAAATTTTATTTGTCAAAAATAAATATTTTCGTATTTTATTATGAACGGAATTTGGAAATTTTTATTTTGGTCGTTTCGCGAGTCAACGTTTGACCGCACGACCGTTAAGCGTTTTGAGCATCGTAGAAATTTCGACGCGCTTCGTTAATATTTTTATGATGATAATTTATATTTTATCTTCCTCGTCCCGAGTTAGCCAAAACTGAGCCAAAACTTTATTTTGACATGAGTTAACACTTTATAAAATATTTTAAACCAAATTAAGTGTGACGGAAATAAATTTAGTCACGGAAAGTATAATCCTAAGTCTTTGGTCGGCTAAAATAACTAAACAAGTAACATTTGTACTAAAAATAGAAAGTTTCCGAAAATAAAATGTTTTCGATTAAGTGACGTATAATATAAATAAAAGAATGATCATAACACAATTATGTGGGGTTTAGGATCTAAGACGCGCAAGGGGATTTCTCATCACATGTGTATGTATATTTATACCATTTCAATAGTTGCGATGTACGCACTATTCGATCGTATCTTATGGTATAATAACTAAGCGACATAATTATAGGTCGCGATTAATTTCGTTGTTGAGACGACTTTGGATTGCTTCGGCTATTTTGATCTTCGGCTTAGATCAAGGTGTGTTCATAGCCTCGCTTTTGAACTGTTTTAAATGTTTTAAAACCCACAAGGGGGATACATGCTTGTTTTGAAAAATGGAACACAAGTAACGCGATGTGTACTTGTTGTTACTTGTTTTGAAAAGTGAACATGATGTGTTTTGATATGTGATATGATTCCATGCTATGATTTTATGCCATTGACTGTGTACTCGTTAATTACCAAGGAGGTAAACGCTGAATGCATTAAATAGATCTATTGGGTTTGACAATCCTATCTCGGGTCTGGATCCGATGGTGAACATCCTGTAACGGACATTTCGTATTAAGAAAGGGGTGGTGGCATACTACCCGGTTACTTATTTGTCTATCATGATAAATGTGTTAAGGTTCGGTACACGGGCTCATGCAAGATTGTTGGGAAATACAAGTCAAAAGGTCAAAGTACTGCTAAGCAAAAGGTCAAAGTACTGCTAAGTCGAAAATCAAAGTAGTTCTTCAGAGTTCTTGTCAGAACTTTGTAACCAAAACATTTGCTCTGCAGACAGTTCTTGTTGTGGGACAAAACATTTTCCAAAATCTTTAGATAATTTATTTAACTTAGAATAATTAATCGGAGTAATATTAATTTTCTCTTTTTTCATGATTGGATCATTTTGTTTTTCAACCATTTTTCATCGACTCTCTTCAGCTAAAATCAATGTCTCTTAATCATCGACCACATGAATAACATCATGTGTTTTAGATATCACATTTCCATCATACAAGGTTGGTTTAATCTGCTGAGCTCTTTTTAGATAAAATGGATTTTGATATCCAAGAGCTTGTTTATGCGTGTTATCATAAAAAACTTATAGCTTTGTTAACATGTGCATAGCTTGCGTAGATTGATACAACTTACATACAATGTGTTCCAATTCTTTATTCTTGTTTTCCAAAACAATCTCTTTGTCAATAGATTTAGATTCTGTTTGTTTTAATTCCGTTTTAAAACCATGGAGGGTTGTTAATAAGGATTCATTTTCTTTGACATGTTTAGAAAGAGTCTGTTTAAGTGTATCAATCTCCGCATCATATGTAGCAAACTTGGTATTTTTCATCCGAATCATGTCATCCATTTGTGAATCAATAAACTTTTCACGACAACTTAAATCAACATTAATTCTTTTTCAAGAATTTTGACTTGTTCCTTATATCTTTCAAGCTCAGCGGTTAAGGATTCATTAACAATCTTACTTTTTTTATTAGCCTTATCCCAACTAGTTGCATGATTAGACATTTGTTCAAACATGGATATTATCATGGAATTTTGTTATGCAGAAGTATTAGTATTTTGAACAATCGCCTGTTGCGTTTCTTCCAGATATTGAGAATAGGAATGATATTACTATCACTTGTTATCTCATCATCTGGATAGTCGATAATAGGTGCTTGTTCAGAATACTACAACTCCTGCACACTTTGATTCATCATATCATTTTAAAAAGTGTCATAGTAGGGTACCTCAAAAAGAACATCTGAATCACAACTTGAGAGATTGGCCATAAGAACCGCTTTGGCAGAAGAGATGTCATCACACTCAGAGTCATAAGCATCTAGATCATCAGTTTAGAATGGTGCGTTGTGTGTGATTGTCTGAGCAACTTGATCATCTGCAACTCCTAGATCTACAAGAAATGCTAACTGCTCCTCATCTAATTCTTTACCCTTAGCTTGTGCTTAAACAGCAAAACTTTCTCCTTAAACCATGTTGCATCCCTTTTTCTCTTTGGCTGAGTACATTGTCTAGCCATGTGCCCTTCACCTTGACAATTATAACACTTGATAACCTTTACTTGACTTGATGTATTCCCCCGTGAACCTGAAGCATTCCCTTGTGATCCTGAACCGACAACATTATGACCTTGTCTTCCTAGAACTTGTTGAACGGCGACTCTACCATCTTGAACAGTGGCTTGATTCCTTAGATTCAAAGAAGATCTGAGTTGATTGTTGGTTAAGGAATAATGTGGTGAAAACACAGCTGAAAAAAATGCCATTGCTTTATTCATACAAGCAATTGGGTCATTACCCGGTAGGAATGTTAGAACAACAAGACCTGAGTCTAGTTGGGGAAACTCAGCTTGTGGTTGTTGTAGAATTATCAGAGGTAGATATGAATTTTGAGTAACAGAAGGTTGAGTGTGGCTAAGGTTAGTTAAATATGCAGTTGGGTATTTTTGTGAATGATGAGGTACCCCATAAGGATTTGACTATGGTGGAGAAGAGTACACATGTTGAGTAGGAGGTGAAAACTATTTTTGATACTAAGGAGTGGTGTACTGAGAATGATAGTTATTGAAGTGAGACTGTGGTTGATGATAGTTAGCAACTAAGGCAAGTGGATCTGGAAAACTTTCACGCATTAGGCGAGCTTCATTAGCATGTGCTTCTTGTTGTTTAATATAGGCATAAAGTTGATCATAGTTCGATGTATGCAAATCTCTAGCTAACTTAACATCAGTAACAAATTTACCCCACTCTGGTGGAAGACTGTTCAGAAACTTAGTATTCACTTGAACAGGTTGCATTCTCATTTGAATGATGTTCATGTCATTGATAAATTTATCAAACCTCAAGTAATTGGTGTAGTGTTTCACCTTTCACATGAGAGAACTTATCAAACTTGTCATACAACTTGCACTCACGTTCTTGTTTTGACAATGATGTGCCTTGCATAAGTAGCTTAACTCTGTCCCATATGTCTTTGACAACTTTGTGATGATTGACGAGAGAGTAAACATCTGGTGGAAGACTGATGACATCAAATAACGTTACATTTATACCATCATTTATCCCAAATAAACTACCTACTTTTATATAATTATTGAAAAAGTTGTTACTTAATTGCTTAAAGTTGTTAATTGCAGTAATTACGGAGTGTTTTATGAAGACATGCTAAAAGGCGCACATTTTGGAGCTTAAACAAAGAAATTTGAAGATAGTTATTTCTGACTCAATACACCATATCTAGCAAAGGAGATACGGCGTATCATCGCTTGGACTTCACAAGAAAACGCGTATGTTTAATTCCCAATGCGGCGTATCCTTCTTAATACATACGCCATATCCAGCTGGTCAAACAATCAAAGATCCTGTATTAAATGTAATTGAGGAAAGATATCATTGATTGATTGTGAACGTAGCGTGCACTCCAAGAGATTCACCCCTATACGCCGTATTGACCTCACTCAATACAGCGTATCCTCTCATATTCAGAAACTATAAATAGAAGACTCAAAAATGAGTTTTCAGTGTGCAAAATCATATTCCTTATACCATAAACATAAAAGTTAATTTTCTAAAGAAATGAGGAGCAGCCAAGGTCAAGCATCGAAACTAATTCCATAGAAGACACCATGTAATTTCTATACTCTTGTAATCATTTAATTTTTGGTATCGTTTAGTAAAACGTTTAGTTTACCTTGGTTATTTGATTATACTTGTATAATTACAATGGTTATAGGCTAATACCCTTAGGTATTAGCCATCTTAATGAAGATTCAATGTTTGGTTTGATTAAACTCGATTGCTTAATTTATCGTTGATTGTTTAATTATGTTTATCACCTCATATTTGTCTATGTGCTTGAATATGCGACCTATCATTCAACTGGGTCTAGTGAGACTTACCAAGTGACTAGATACTTAGATAGCTCTCCATATTGTGTTTTATATATCTGGACCAATAGGATTACAAATATATGTTCTATTTTACTTTAGATTAGTGAGCTCTAAAGGACTGGAAGGTGACCCTATCGAGCCCAACAAGTACGTTTTAATCAATGGTAAAGACTGAATTAGTGATATTTAGCTAGTATATATAAAATACCGTCAAGCAGTAAGTGGGTAAAGTCTCAATGAGCTAGGGTTTCATAAGATCACCATTTCTTTAATCCCTAAGATAGATTATAATTAAACTAAAGGATGCTTTATGAGGATGCTTTAATTGTGACAGGATTCAACGTGTCTAGGTCTTAGGATGATGTCTGTCTTAAGAATGATATGCCGCCTCGAGATAAGCAGTCATTGCACTAAACAAACAAACCAGCATTTAATCGGATATAATATGGCTAATACAGTTTTCTATCATTTAGCTTGTACCGCTCTTTTATCTTTTGATTTTCTTCTTGCGTGATTATTGTGTATTGAATTGATTTTAGTCACCATAAAACTTGTGCCAGTCTCTCAGGCTGAAAACCCCTCTTTATCATTAGTACTAGGTTTAGCATACGTTTACCAAGTAATTAGAATTAACTAGTCTAATTAGATTAACTAAAATACTGATAGAATATAAGGTTAACTTCATCGCTTTTAGTGTTCGACACTCTACTTACCAACGAAACTACATCTGATCGTGGTACACTGCCTGTTAAAGTGTTGTCTAGGATAAGTCGGCTAAATATAAATTTAAAACTTGGTAATCAATAAATACAACCTACACGACAGCACATCAAGTTTTTAGCGCCGTTGTCGGGGAGTGAAAAAGTTTAATCTTTATTCTTATTGTATTTTGTAACCTTAGCTGTAGATTAATATAGACTGCTATATTACTGTTTGTATTTATTAAATTTGTGTTGTTTTTAATTTCGGACATCATTTAATTGTTTTTCAAAGTATTATGTTCTGGTTGAACACCTGATACGGCGTATCCACCAGTTGGATCTGACGTATCAAACTTTCTACCCAGATACAGCATATTGATTTCTGCAGTCTAAACAATGTATCCTGTTCTTCCAAACAATACGACATATTCTGCAAACTCAATACAACGTACTGACCTTCAGCAGATCCATACGGCGTATTCAAATCAATTGAATACGGCGTACCGATCACCTGATACAGTAGCAACCTATTTTTCGTATTCGATTTCCTATTTCCTGTGTTCTCTCCATGAGGGCACATCCTACTGATCATTTGTACTTATTCTCAGGAAACCGTTTGACGAAGAAAGGAATCACGATGGCGAAACCGAATGTGAATGAATATATTTCTGTTACCTGAAAGAACTACCACTCGGACAATAAAGAGGGAAGAATGGTCGAGAAGAGTTTCCTTGAAATACAAGGGACATTTTTGGTGAAAATACGTGATAATGCTTTTAATGGGGTAATTGGAGAAAGCGCGTTCGAACACATTGGTAATTTTATCAAAGTAGTTGGGCCACTCAAAATAAAAGGTGTAAGTCAAGATTAATTTAGGCTTAGCGTCTTCCATATCTCACTCGCAAGGGCCGCAAGTGAATGGTTTAAAAAGAATTGTATTGGCTCGGTTACTACTTGGGAATATTTGGTAGAAAAGTTCGTACAAAAATTCTACCAACTTTCTGATAACAATGAAGAGATAGAAGCTGATGAAGATGATGACCCCAATGATATTGATGTCATCTTTAAGATCGAAGGGAACTTATTTAACTTCGAGACACCCTTGTGTAAAGCATTCAATGAATTCAACAACCCCCTTAAGATCGATACGGATCTATTTGCTTTCGATATCGTCGAAATCAAGACTTACGAGGAATACGAGTTGAATAATAATATGACAGAGGATCTTGAGGAACCATGGTCGGATAACGGGTACCATATCAACTGTGTGTTCATATATGCGAACCATGTCGTTTTAAGAATGAAAAGACTAAATGGCCCACGTGTAGTTCAGATATTGATGGGTTTTGTAACGGTGGAGAACTACCCGGGATGGTTCGAGTCAGATGCATGACTTATTTCCAGGATCACAAATGGTATGATGAATTGGCTGATGGAAAGATGAACGAAGAAGCCTTGATACATAAGGTCAAATTTGAAGAATCATGGGGGGATGCAACTCCCGGAGTGATGAAATTCTGCGCATGGTTGAAAAATAGTTTTGAGAACTTCCACGAACTAGATTATGATGTATTAGTAAAACTAGAAGAATGTTGGTGGAAAGTAAATATCATGAACATGCCCCATTTACTCGTTGGGAAAATTACGGCCGATGGCCATATGCAAACACCAAAACCGAAAAAACTTATGACCCTTATCTTGATATCAACCGTATAATTGGTAGGATTTATGGAACAAACAACGTCGATGATACTCAAGATAGTTAGGAGCATAAGAAGAAACATGAAGTAAACAAGCATACATTATCTTCTAAACCCACTCATGATCCATCAATCTGCAATATTAGAAGATTCGAGATGATAAAATACTCATTCGACGCCGATGATAAGTATGTTGCCATAAAAGAACACAAGCACCTCAACCATTCAAGAACCAAAATTGATGCATGTTAAGCTTATCGAGAACTTCTTTGCATTATGGATGAAGGATGGCTCATGACAAAGGCAAAAGAGGAATGAAGCCATGAAAAAAAAGTCTAACTTAAAGACTGGATGAAAGAAAAGTGCTTACGGAGAGACAATCCGACTATTTTTAATTGTTTGATGTTTTTAAAATTTTAATTGTTTGCTGAGTCTATCTTCCCAAACATTTCATACGGCGTATCGAACCTATATGGATACGCCGTATCGACCTGTCTGGATGTTATCAGTCCTTTAAATTCTGCATTTAAATTCCTGCAAACTTTAAAACATTTGTTTTTACAGGGTGCAATAAGGCGTATCCTTAGGTTTGGGATACGGCGTATTGTCTACCTGTACAGTATGTGTGTTTATTTTTCTGCATTATAACCATTGTAAAACCGAGATAAGAATTGCATGTTTCGTCTTTTAAGCTTTTATGCATGACCTTGCTATAAACAAATCGACTAATTGGTGATGGTATACTCTGAAAACGACGTGTGTTGAACTCATACGGGCATTCTGACGCCTATTCAACACACTTTTGCTCAGAAACTCAAATTGGAGAATCATCCCGAGCAAAATATCAGGGGAGTTCCTCGTTCTAATCTATTTCCTATTTTCTTTAATTGTTTTATCTATACAACAAGGACGTTGTATAACTTAAGTGGAGGGATGGAGAATTAGAACGCCTACTTGTCCTTCTTTCTACAAATAATATGCAATATGCTTAAATTATGCCAAAATTAAATTTTTTTCCAAACTTTGTGATGATTGACGAGAGAGTAAACATCTGGTGGAAGACTGATGACATCAAATAACATTACATTTACACCATCATTTATCCCAAATGAACTACCCAATTATATATAATTATTTCAAGAATTGTTACTTAATTGCTTAAAGTTCCTGCTTAATACATACACCGTATCCAGTTGGTCAAACAATCAAAGATCCTGCATTAAATGTAATTGATGAAGATATTTGAAGGTACTTATTTCTGACTCAATACGCTGTATCCAGCAAAGGAGATACGGCGTATCAGCGCCTGGACTTCACAAGAAAACGCGTATGTTCAATTCCCAAAACGGCGTATCCTGCTTAATACATACACCGTATCCAGTTGGTCAAACAATCAAAGATCCTGCATTAAATGTAATTGATGAAGATATTTGAAGGTACTTATTGTCTGACTCATACGGATGTATCCTGTAGCAAAGGATTGTTACGGCGTACAGCGCCTGGACTTCATCAAAGAAATACGCGTATGTTCAATTCCCAAAACGGCGTATCTTGCTTAATACATACACCGTATCCAGTTGGTCAAACAATCAAAGATCCTGCATTAAATGTAATTGATGAAAGATATTACTGATTGATTGTGAACGTAGCACGCACTCCAAGGGATTCACCCCTATACGTCGTATTGAACTCACTCAATATGGCGTATTCACTCAATTTCAGAGACTATAAATAGAAGACTCAAAAACAAGTTTCCATAGTGCAAAATCATATTCCTTATACCATAAACATAAAAGTCGATTAGAGACGGGAGCAGCCAAGGTTAAGCATTAAAAATAATTCCATAGAAGACACCGTGTAATTCCTATAATCTTGTAATCATTTAATTTTAGGTATCGTTCGGTAAAAACGTTTAGTTTACCTTCGTTATTTGATTATACTTGTATAATTACAATGGTTATGGGCTAATACCCTTAGGTATTAGCCATCTTAATGCAGATTCAATGTTTGGTTTGTTTAAACTCGATTGCTTAATTTATCATTGATTGTTTAATTATGTTTATCACCTCATACTTGTCTATGTGCTTGAATATGCGACCTATCATTCAACTGGGTCTAGTGAGACTTACCAAGTGATCTAGATACTTAGATAGCTCTCCATATCGTGTTTTATATATCTGGACCAATAGGATTACAAATAATGTTCTATCTTTACCTTTAGATTAGTGAGCTTAAATGGACTGGCAGGTGACCCTTCGACCCAACAAGTACGTTCTTAATCAATTGGTAAAGACTTAAATAGTGAACTACCAGTATATAAAATACCATCAAGCAGTAAGTAGGTAAAGTCTCAATGAGCTAGGGTTTCATAAGATCACCATTTCTTTAATCCCTAAGATAGATTATAATTAAACTAAATGATGCTTTATGAGGATGCATTAATTATGACAGGATTCAACGTGTCTAGGTCTTAGGATGATGTCCCGCCTAAGTCTTAAGAATGATATGCCGCCTCGAGATAAGCAGTCATTGCACTAAACAAACAAACCAGCATTTAATCGAATTTAATATGGCTAATACAGTTTTCTATCATTTGGCTTGTACCGCTCTTTTATCTTCTGATTTTCTTCTTGCGTGATTATTGTGTATTGAATTGATTTTAGTCACCATAAAACCTGTGCCAGTCTCTCAGGCTGAACCCCCCTTTATCATTAGAACTAGGTTTAGCATAGGTTTAACAAGTAATTAGAATTAACTAGTATAATTAGATTAACTAAAATACTGATAGAATATTAGGTTAACTTCATCACTCTTAGTGTTCGACACTCTACTTACCAACGAAACTACATCTGATCGAGTACACTGCCTGTTAAAGTGTTGTTTTAGGATAAGTCAGCTAAATATAAATTTAAAACTTGGTAAACAATAAATACAACCTACACGACAGCACATCAAAGACCTTGAAGAACAATGTTGGTAGCCTTGAGATCACAATCTGCTTGAAGCTTTTCTTTGTCGGATAATTCTTTAAAAGTCTTAAGTCTAAGAGTGACATCCTCTTGTTCAACCGTGGGCTAGACAAGATGACCGTTTACAACTGAGTTAAGTATGATTCGTCCATGATCCTTAACTTGAATGTAGAGTTCCATTCGACTTTTCCAAGACGCATATTGTGGTTTATCAAGCATAGGAGGACAGTTGTCAGCACCGGTAACAATCATGAATTCAGCTAAGGTTGTCATTTTGAATTGTTTACTAAAATGAGAAAAGATAACTTTTGATCGTTTAGTGATTAGAGGAAGTTATGTTAAAGTGTTGTTTTGAAAGTGATGAAGTAATGTAATTACATGGGATTCTACAATTCTTGATAAAACCGAGAAGATAAATGAATATTTCACGGGATTTTACAAATCACAGAAAAACCATATAAATCACCTAGAAGAGATGTATAAATCGCCTAGGAAAAAGCAGTGAATAAATATCCAAAAGACAATGTATAAATCTCCTAAATGCAGTGTATAAATTACCCAAGAGAAACTGTATAAATCGCCTAAGAGAAGTGTATAAATCTCCCAATGAAAGTGGTATAAATCACTTAAAGAATGCGTATAAATCACCCAGAAGAAATGTATAAATCACCCAAGAAAAGAAGTATAAATCTCCCAATATACGAGGTATAAATCACCCAAGGAAGATTTACAAATACCCTTGAAGAAATTACGTATAAATCGCCCAAGCTTGACCAGGTATAAATCGCCTAAGGTTATGTGTATAAATCGCCTAAGCTTATAACACGTATAAATCACCCAAGCTAAAGTGTATAAATAACCCAAGCCAAACACGTGTATAAATCGCTTAAACCACTAATACCTATAAATCGGCTAGAGTAACAAGAGGTATAAATCGCCTAGTTAAAAAAACCATTTTTTCAAATCACTTAAAGACACACTTTTTGATGTTTTTATTTGATTTTTGTTGTATAATTTACTATCATAAGCTTATAAGAACCTTAAAAACACAAACTTTAAAGTTTTTAACACAAAAAATTTTTGATCAAGATTTTGGGTTCAAAAATACTCAAAAAGATGGAATTTTTTTGATGTTTTTCTAGGTTTTTTTGTACAACTAGCTTATACTAAGATAGAAGAAGTATAAAAAATGAAAGCTTTATGGTTTTTGAATATCCAAAAATAAAAATCTTTTGAGATATTCGGTACCAAAACACGAACAAAAAACAAGGAAAAACGCACACAAAACCTACCAAATCAGCCCATGGCTCTTGATACCAATTATAGAATATATGTTTTTTATAATCTCTATAACAAACAAGACAAGAACTAGAGAGAGAAAGGATGAAAGGTTATTTCTAGTGAGAGAAAGTAAGAGAGAAATATTAGATTAAGTGTGTGAGAAAAATAAGCCAACCAACACCCTCTCCAAGCTATGGAGTGGGCATTTATACCACATGTATGTCGCGGCTCATATAGGCCTTGTGGGATTTCTATGGGCTTTGATCCATCTACCTTACTAAGGTTCCAAATATTGTCTAAGACCTACGAGCTACGTATTCTATAAGTGACCGAGACTTTTCTCGAAATCTAACAATCCACAATCGTAATAATTAGGTTTTTGTTGATTTCATCGTGAGTTGTTTTAATACAAGATAGGGACCCATTAATTGTTGAAAGATAATTCATCTCTAGTTAACTAGACTACTAGATAATTAGGGCTTGACTTGGCACCCTAAGCTTGGATGAAAGAAATAGTTAACTTGATGATAATGCATGTGTAGTTAGTTAAAAGAGCA
Organism: Tanacetum coccineum; assembly: GCA_026074375.1. Taxonomy (NCBI): domain Eukaryota; kingdom Viridiplantae; phylum Streptophyta; class Magnoliopsida; order Asterales; family Asteraceae; genus Tanacetum; species Tanacetum coccineum. The sequence continues at coordinate 36,112 of BQNB010027670.1, forward strand.
ACCTCTAGACTAGCTAGAGATTCTTGGCACCCTAAGTTCACATAGGTTGAATCTTACATATTAATTAAGTTTATTAGAGCTAAGTTTATGGTCGTGTCCGACTGAGCATACTCATAGACATTGTCCATAGGTTTGGAAGGTGAGGGGATGTGAATGCTTAACCAAGCCATTTAAGAATCATCATAGAACTAGTAAATAAATTGTGATTAATAATTAAACACACATATTTAGGGGGCATGAATTATAATTGAA
>BQNB010027670.1:38045-57414 GCA_026074375.1 Tanacetum coccineum
TCAAGCTTATGAGAATTCGCTAATCTACTAGGAGAGGACAAAGAAACTACACGATTCCAAGATAAAGAACCGAATCTTCAATATTGGTGATCAAGTCTTGCTTTTCAACTCTAGATTAAAGATTTTCTCCATAAAGCTCAAATCCCGATGGTCCAGACCTTTCACAATCACCGAAGTTTATCCTTATGGCACTGCCAAGTTGTCTCATGTCGATGGTTCGAATTTCAAAGTCAACTGCCACCGTCTAAAGCACTACTATAGAGGGGATACACCACCGTTGGTTATCCCGGATCTCCAGACTTTCCCTAAGGACAACTAAATTCAGGGATCGAGTCGAGCTTACGACTCTGTGACCAAAAACAAGCCGCTTCGTGGGAGTTCACCCCATGCTTATCTTTTCTATTTTCTATTACCTAATGTGTTGTGTTGAGAGAGGCTTGTGCTCTTTCCGATTTCTTGTTGTTCGTTGCTTGTTGTGATTTTTGCAGGATTCTCCCAACAAATTTTTGAAGCCTCTCGTGTTCGGTGTTGTTTCCCGTTCTACTCGAGCTTCTCATCCTTTGTGTGAAATTAGTTTGGGGAGATCCATATCCTTTCATCTTATCGATTAACGTTTATCTTTGCATACTTCATAAACGGCTTAGATTTTCGTAGAGTCCCGACTTTAAACATTGAGGACAATGTTTCGTTTTAGTTTGGGGAAGGGAATCTATCGATTTGATGTTACTTGCTTATTGTTTTGTTCTTACGTACCCGTTTTCCACAAAAATAGCAGAAATTTTAAAATTTTTTAGTTCAAATTTTAAAATTTTTTAGTTCTTAATTGTCATACAATGTAAAAAAAAATGTTAAGACACGAATGTAGGTTTTCCGTTGGTAAGAATGAGGAGTAATTTTTGACCAGATCGAACGTGTTGAGTTCTAGCTTTCTCCCTTAACAATTAATGATGATAGTTTGTGCTAGTCTCATGCAGACTTTAAACATGCTAGACTTGAATCGTTAGTAAATGAAGGCTTGTGCTAATCTCAAGTAGATTTTAAATATGCCGAGTTGGATTTTATATAGGCTAAGCATTCGCGAGTCTCTTTATTAGAGATTTTAAATTGCGAAGAACAAGAAATGATAGTGTTATTTATAAGTCATGACATTAAACGTAGAATAGTTGGTTTTCTTTCAAGCTCATAAGTATTAATCGTGGCTTTTTCTCCCATTAGCTTGTTTCACCTCTATATGAATGTTTAATAAATAGAGTTGTATGGTTTTTTGGTTAATAATTAGTTAATAGAAGTTTTCTTTAGTTCCTTTGTGATTAGGATGAGTACACATCAGGAATACTTAATTTGGCATACTATATGTATCACATTCGCAATTTTTTTTTGCTTATTCCTTAAAGTGCCTTAGGGTATATGTGATAAGTAGAATTCAATAATAATCCAAGACTGATAAAAGTTTGCTGCATCTTGCCGGCTCACAACCGATGTTACAGCCTTCTAAAAAGTCGAGGAAGTTACCGAAGTCGAAATATGATTGCTACACCTTGTCGGAGGCGTGGCCGATGTTGTAGCCTTCTAAAGGACTGAGGTTTAATAATGTTGCTTAATTTTTTGTCTTACTTTGTGCCTTAAAGAGCCTAAGGGTATATGGTGCAAATAAGATTGGTCCATTCATGTCTTAAAGAGCCTTAGGGTATATGACATGAATGGTGCCTTGCTTAAGTAGCCTTATAAAAGCTAAATTTTGGTTGCCTTGATGTGGACTTTAATCTTCATGACATTTGATCTTTTGAAAAGGGCTAGGAGCTAATTATTGCGTTCTTAACTGTTACGCTTTATTTTTGGAATTAATAAGTATCGAAACAAGTCTTAAAGAGCCTTCGGGTATATGACTTAAGTAAAATCTTGAGATACAAAAGTAGGATTTGCGGGAGGAAAAGTAAGTACACAATTAGTATTTATGAGTAGTGTTAGTGTCATGACTTGTAGTTGACAATGATCTTGTTTATAAGCTTAGCATGGGAAAAGTGAAAAATCGGGGATGATGAAGTTATCTTTTAGACGCTTAATTGTGCTTTTTATTCTATGATCCTAAAAGTTACCAATGAGGTAATGAAAACAATACATTATGTCAACACAAATAAGTTGTAGTTAGGTAGTTAATTATCAAGAAAAATCATAAAAAGAGAAAAATCTTTGAAAATGGGAAATCGGGTGTTTTATAACTTGTGATCTCTTAACTCTCTCAACAAAAATCTTTGCTACTTTTCAAAGGTTTAGTTTGGGGAATTTTTGAGGTATTTGGTTATAAGGCATGTGATATTGCGTGAGGACACACAATGGTTTAGTTTGGGGAATTTTGATAAGTGTAAAATACACATATCTATTCATACTTAAAACAAACCAAATAAACCCAAAACAGACCAAAAATGGCAAAAATATGCTTGTATTTATGTTTTGTGTGTGCAGGAACGGATAAGTCAAAAATCACAAGAATACAGTCAAATTCGAGCAAGCACGGACACGAGAATCAGAAGAGTACAAAAAGAAGCCAAAGAATCAAAGCCGAAGCCAGAAAAGTCAAGCCTCAGTTAAATCATGGTCAACAAAAGTCATAAAGCCCAAAACAAAGCCTACTTCCCTTTTATAACATCCACAAGGGCCAAATTTGCAATTATACCAAAGTCCAACAGTTTTTAACTGTCAAAAAAGGGCGCGAAAGGTGTTACTATTCACCTTTCTTCCCCGTTTCACCATCTAAGGTAAAACAAAGGGCAAATAAGAATTAAAGGGTTTGTTAGTCAATTCATGAGCTCCTAAACACAATGGCAAGGACAAATTAGTCTAATCAAGAGGAAATCATTGGTCACTCAAGCTCTAAGGACACGTCAGAGCAAGAAAAGCACAAAGTTAAGTGGGATTTGCTCTTGGATCACTCACACAACTAACACACTGTCACATCAAGGGAATGACACGCTGGAAATCCTCAGGTGTCCACATTTTGATCAAACGGCCACAATTGATTGAAGAAATGATTGGCCAGGATTAAAAAGGTTGGAGAGCAAGGCAAGAGGCTAGAAGGATCCAAGGCAGCCTATAAATAGGACCTCACCTCTCACACACACGATATCTAGATCTAGTTTTTAAGTTGTAGTTTTTAATTTAGTGTAGCTTAAATTTTAATTCTTAGCTTAATGATGTTTTAATCTTGTAATTTTCCTTTAAAAGTACTGTAAGCAAGTTTTTATTAATGAAATTCAGTTTTTCTAAATCTCTCCAAGTTTCTTTTTCATAAGTCCTCTTAATAAGCTAAGTCGTCTAAATAAGCTAATAAGCTCATTTAAAGCTCTTTCAGTCTATAAGCTGAAATAGAGCTATTTGAATTCAGTATTAATCTTACCTAAACCTTAAATCAGTTTAATCTATCATGGATCTTATTGGATTAGAGCTTTTGGAAGGGGATCTTAACTTGGAAGAGATCCCAAGGACTTTACCCTAGCTTATCTAATAAGCTAGGGAGCTTGTAGCTGCCTTTATTGGTCCTCTTGTTTAGCTAGAGGAGTTTGTAAGTTTCTCTTTCATTTTCCTTTAAATTCTAGCTTTAAATAATGATATTATTGCTTGCTATGTTTAGATCTGCTTATTTGCTTATTCTCTTTGCTTATTAGTGCTTATTTGAGTTTTATCTAGCTAAATCTTCATAGTTGTTTATCTGTTTTCAATTTTCTTAGTTTAAATCATAGATTTTCATATTATTGTCTTAAAAACCTCTAAAAAACCAAAAATATAGTAAAGTAGCTTAAGTCTTCTTATTTAGTTGTTAAGTTTTGTTAATTAAGTTTGTTTTAAGCTAGTTTTTATCTGATATTCAGTACTTGTTCATTAGATTTCTCTTAAAGAACTTTTCTCAAACCTGTCATAGTCTTAAAGGGGTGTTTGGTTTAATGCACTTTGACCTTAAAGTCAATCTTATTTTCCCACCTTTTTTTGTGCTATTTGCTTGAGTTAGCTAAGTTTTCATTTAAAATTAGTTTTCATTTAGTTTTTATAAGTTAGAATTCAAAATTTCAAAAGAAATGGCTTATTATAAGTGTTCAGCACCAGGGGAGCTTGTTGCTTAGGTTTTTATTGTGTCAATTTGATCCAAAGCCCTTTAGGCTTGGATTTTGCTTGCATTTAGTTTATACACTCTATTAGAGTGTATTTAAGTGCAGGGTTTCCCTTAAGAAACCTGCACTATAGTGTTGCACTTGTGCAAAGTCCACCAGTACTAACCAAGAGGTTAGTACTGCTATTATAGTTTGTACTGCCACTTTTAGAATAGCTTTTAGTTAAAGTTTAAGTAAGATTAAAGTGCTTAGATTCTAGTAGAATTAAGTCTAGTTATAGCTTATTATAGATTTAATCTTAGTTAGCATTTTCCAGCTTACTTTCCTAGTTCAATTTAGCTGCCAATTGTACCAGCAGTACTTACATAAGTTAGTACTGCTGATTTTCAAGTCCCAATTTAAGCCATCAAAGTTAAGATTTAGTAGCTTATCTTTTAGTATTTTATAGTTGGGTAATAGCTTAATATAGATTTAGATTTATTGCTTATTAGTTTACCTTAATTTGCTGCCAAAATTCACCAAAGTGCACCAGTACTAACTAAATAGTTAGTACTGCTGTAATAGTTAGTACTGCTACCTTTGGCTTAATTTTTAGTTAAGTAAGAATAGGATTTAGGATCTTAGATTCAAGTAGGTTAAGGTCTAGTTATAGCTTAATATAGAATAAGTCTTAAATCTTATTTTCTAGCTTATTTTCATAGCTTAATTTAGCTGTCAAAATCACAAAAATACTTAAAAAACCAAAAACAGTAGGATTAATATTTAAGTTTCTAAAATCTGAATTCTAGCTTAATGTAGTAGTTTTTATGGCTTAAATAGTTAGTTTATAAGTAGCTTAATTAGTTTTCAGAAGCTCATAGTCTAGATTTGCTTTTCAAGCTTTTTAGCTTAATTCAATTTTGTGCATTTTAGCTTAATTCCTGAGTTTGCTTAGTTCATGATCAATTTCAGTAGCTTAAAAGTAGTTTAAGCCTTTATTTCTTTTCATTTATAGATTAATTATATTATAAGCTTTTTAGAACTTCTTTCCTTTTACATTTTGAGCTAATTTTGAGTCTTTCTTTTATAGCTTATTTTCTAAAAACCAAGCAGTTAAGGCCTCCTTCTGAGGTTCAGTTTAGAAAAAGCTCTTATGAGCTTATTTGTTATTTTCAGCCCAAGTAGTTTTATAAATTTTGTTCCTACTAGCTTACCGTTACAACTTTGTCTTTCCCCAAAGGTTTTTTTTTTTTATGATAAGCACTTTTAAAATTTAAGCTTATAATTAGACTTTAGTTGTAGTCGGGGTTGGTCCTCAGGGACCATTCTTGTAATTTTTCCGTTTTAGTCGTTTCTTAGTTAATACTTGCCCGTTAAATGCTTTAGTCCCGTTAGTTCTTAAGTCTCTTACACAGTTAGTCCCTAAGTTAGTTTTTAATTAGCTTTATATTTTTAATTAATAATTAGGGTTAGGTTTTAATTAGTTTAATTAAAATTTATAAAAGATAAAAAATTAGGGCTTATTTTTTAGAAAAATTTTCTGAATTACTTTAATTAGTGTATTTTTATAGAAATTTTTAGGACTTTATTTTTTAAGAAGTTTTATTCGTTTTTACTAGTTTTTAATTAGTTTAAATTTTTGAAAAATATCATATCTTTAATATAAAAAGCTAAAGAAAAAAATGTTTTTCTTTTTCCTAAAATTTTCTTTTATCTTAATTTAGGTTTAAAATTTTAGTTTTATGTTTTAGGATTTTAAAATTTTAGTTTACTTGTTTATTTGTAACGTTTTATTTTCATATTAGTTTAATTGTTTTTAATTGTCTATTTTAATTGTAGTTTTAAATAATCAAATCATATCTTTGCTACATTCAAATCAGAATCCAAGCTTAAACGAGGTTTCAATTTCACTAGTCGTTGGGGAAACGACCCGGGTGATCATACTTACCCGGTTTAACATACGTATTATATATTATATTATATATATTTTTGAGAGTGAATTTTATCAAGGGTAACTTGGTAATTTTCTTAATTTCTCTTTTAAAGTATTATATTTTATAAATATTTTATAGTATATAAAACTACTATCAGTTTTTGGCGCCGCTGCCGGGGACTAGTGTCAAGATTCCTTCGTTTTGAGTTTGTTGATTTGGTTTGAAGATCCTTTCACTCTTGAAAGTTTCATTTTTGTTTTATAATTCAAAAATCCAAATAAAAAATCATAAAATATAAAAAGTAAAAAATATTTTCCTTTTCTTTTTAGTATAAGTAAAAGATATAAAAAAATAGAAAAATAAAAAATATAAAAAAATCTTCCTTTTAATTAAGAAATAAAAGTCACCAATTGGTAAAAATACCAAAATATAACATTCTCAACGGAGGTGTTATCATAATAATTTCCGGTGAACTTTTTGGTTCCCAAATCGAACTAAAGATTTAACACTTGCCATTTGTGTCTCTACGAAGTAGGCTTCCGCTGAAAGCAATTTTCTGAGAGGCTACGTGAAAGATGTTGGATTATTTGGTTTAAGGTCTTTTTCGTGTAAACGTTTAAAAATTCATTCTTAAAAAATTAGTATAAAAGTTTTGCTTTTTGATTTTTAGTTTTTCTTTTTATGCGCACTCGTTCACAATCTCGAAGACGTCGACAACAAACTCTTTCGGTTGTTGTTGAAAATTTTGATTTAGAAGAACCAATTGTCGATCATAACATTGTTCCTAATGGTCCGACAACTCGAACGATGGACCAAATGTTTACAAGCACCCATCGAAGGGTGATGAAGATGCTTATAGTTGTTCACTAATCATTGCTATAATTTCGAGCTTAAACAAACGTTAATCAATCTTTGCACAAAGCAAATAAGTTTAGGGTAGGACAAGATTCTCACACTCACCTTTGATTTTTTAGACAAGGCCACTTCAACGTTTAGGACATCTCGAAGTTCGAAACCACTTCGATAAAGCTGTTTCTTTTTCCTTTTTTCTCTAGACGGTGAAACCCGATGGATTGGTTAGACAAGGAACCTTCCAGATGATCAATTTCTCAATTAGGACGGGACCTTGTTTCAAAAATTATAACCATTCTTCCCACCATCGTAAAACAACTCTTACTTCGAAACAATATCACCAATTTTTTCAAAGAACTCCCAAAACGAAACCTTCAACGATTGCATGGAACTGTTTTAAAGGACTCCTTCGTCAATGTCCTCACCATGGCTTTTCGGAACTACACCAACTTGATACTTTTTACAATTCTTTGAATTCAAACGATCAAGATGCCTTAGATTCCGCCGCAGGTGGCAATTTCTTAGACAAAATGCCTCTAGAAGGTTTAGCAATGATTGAATAAGCAAGTTAAAAGTGCTTACTAGGGCGTGCTAGTGATTAAAGAGGTGAGTACGGTATGTCTCTCTTACTACTTCTTCACCTTCTAAAATTCTTTGATATGCATCAAATAGCCGTTTTCTCTCGATGATAAGATGACTATCAAGATGAACAAGATGTTGAATGAAATAAAAGCTTTAGTTGTTACTACTCCTGCACCCGTCAAAGCAGTTGAGAAAGTATGTGTTACTTGTGGATCAAATCATATTGTGAACCAGTGTACGTTAATCGTGGGATGGAAACGATTTTCCCGTTTTTCATGACAACGTCCAACAATTTCAACAAACCGCAACCGTTGGAAATTTTCTTCAAAGAAACCAACCTTCCAATTTGGCAGGTCAAATGAAACCACCAGGTTTCAATCAATTCCGACGTCTAAGCACAAGGAAACAAAACCGGATAAAAAGGAACCAATTTCTAACTCAATCAAAACCGAGGAAACTTTAATCAAAACCGTCCAAACAATTAAAATCAAGTTTATCAAGCTCCACCATACCAACCACCAACCAATCAAGTTTTACCTTACCAACCTCCAACAAATGGTGTTTTGAAAACGGATTTTGAAAGCTACGTCAAAGCAAATGATGCGATATTGTAAAGAATGTGCAATAATCAAAATCACGGATTGCAAAATTCAAATGGCACTATGTTACAAGTTTGTATCAAGCCTTTGCAGCAAGTTTAATGATTTAGGATTCCAAACCATCTTCAAGTTCAAGTACTTTACTTAGCAATACATTCCAAATCCAAGAAATGAAGCCAGCCATTACGATAAGAGTGGAGTTTCCCACGATGACTCCGCTTAGCGGTGTTGGTCCCCGCCCACCCTTGTGGGGGGCACGGGTTGGAAAAGGACAGTGAGGTGACAAAGGGATACGGAGCTACGAGCACCAAAGACATCCCTCCTCATTCGTTCCGTAGAACAAACCAAGATAAAGAACAATCGAGAGCCTTCTTTAGCGTCAAAAGACCAAACCAAAGTTACTTTACCGTCGAGACTCAAGCAAACAAAAGAGTCATGAAAAGGAATGATATCCTAGCTTTTTAATGTTTATGGAAATATTCTGTAATCTTCACTTTTGAGCTAAAGTTGTCAGCGGATGCTCTCATTCATATGCCAAAGGTTTGCTCCGAGGTTTTAAAAAGATGCTTAATAACAAAGACAAGTTAATTGAAATAACTAATAAGACACCGATTGAATGAAAAATTGTAGTGCGGGGTTGTTGTCCTAAAAAAGCTTCCAGAAAAGCTAGGTGACCCCGGTCGATTTCTCATTCCATGTGATTTTTCGGAGTTTGATAGTTACTTAGCCCTTGCCCGATTTTGGTCTAGTACTCAACTGATGCCTTTATCATTTGGAAAAGCCTTCAACTACTCGGGGCCAAACCGACAACAAAAATGTGTTAGGAATTAGCGACCGTATAATTTCACAAACCACCGTGTAGCGAAATGTTTTTGTCAAAGTCAGGTGGAGTTTTACTTTCCCGCGACTTTGTTGTGCTCTGATTTTATAGGCATCCCGAGTTACAGTTGATAATCGGGCGACCCTTTCTTTAGGAGTCTCTTGCTTTTATTCGATGTTTTTACGAAGGAGAGATACTCTTAGGACTGAGATCAATCGTTAACCCTTAAATGTGGTGATGCACCTTTCCTTTCATACAACAGAATCTGCGATCTGAAGAAAGTTGATCTAATCGATGTCAACGTGTGAGAATAACTCACAAGAAGTACTTGGAATTCTTGATTTCGTTGCTTACAACATATTCTCCATACTAGATCCGATTGTTTCAACTTCATCTCCACCACTTACTCCTTTTTGATGAATGCTATTTTCTTACTCTTGAGGAGAGCCGATGCTTTCAATAGACAAATCGATGATGAACCAGTTTCACTAGTTTTCAATGTTACGTACTATGATCCCGAGGGTGACATTCTCATTCTTGGATGCACTTCTCAACCAATGAACCATTAACCTTCACCAGACCTGAAGGAGATTACTATTCTGAATTCAAAAGATTCTTAAGTTGTTGAACCAAAGAAGCTTCACTGAACCAAAAGATGAAATTCCGAAGTCAGAACTTAAAGAGTTACCTTCCGCATCATCGAGTATGGTTTTTAGAGGAAAAATACTCAAGCTTTCCAGTCATTATTCAAAGGTTTAGCAAGATGAAAAGACCTCTACTCTATCAACGTTCTGAAAAACAAAAACAAGCAAATCCTTGGAAACTTCTTGATATCTGAGTGCATAGATCCAGAGTTCTTGCTCTCACAAAATCTTTTAGAGATGATTACGAACCTTCAGTCCATACATCAAAGGAGGGTTAACCCTACAATCTCCCGACGTCATCAGAACAGAAGTAGAAACTTCGCTTGACGCAGGATTGATGTATCCGATCTCGGATAGTCATGGGTTAGTCTGGTTCATTGTGTTCCAAAAAAGGTGTAGTAGACCCGTTGTCTAAAGTAACGAAAGAAAATGATATTGGTGCCTACAAGATTAGTCACGGATGGAGAGTTTGCATCGACTATCGAAAGTTGATCGAGCAACTTGGTAAAAGACCATTTTCGGTTACCATTCATGGACCAAATTTATATAGAGCGATTAGCCGGCAACAAATCTTTCTATTTTTCTTAGATGGTTTTTCAGGGCCCCCCCCACCCCCCCCCGTATTTTCAAATCTCACATTGATCCCAACAAGATACGAGGAAAACTACTTTTACGTGCCCGGAACTTTCGCGTACCGTGTTATGCATTAGGTTTGTGCAATGCCCCGGACTTTCCAACGTTGATTGATGGCATTTTTCACGACATGATAGAAAAAAACGATGGAAGTTTTTATGGACTAATTTTTCAGTTATTTGGAGATTTCTTTTTCTTATGTCTTTGCCATTTAGATAAAATGCTCAAACGGTGTGAAGATACAAATAAGCACTAATATGGGAAAAAGAGCCATTTCATGATTAAAGAAGGCATTGTTTTAGGACATAAGATTTCTAGAAAAGGAATGAAGTCGATAAGGCCCACATTTGATGTAATTTCAAGCTTCCTCATCCAACAGAACCATTAAAGGAATTCGATTTTTTCTCGGGCATGTCTGGTTCTATTCGTAGATTTATCAAGACATTTTCCAAAAATCTCTCGACCGTGACCCATCTCTTAGAGAGAACACTCCCTTCATTTTCTCGGGAGATTGCATTCTAGCCTGTCAAACATTGAAAAAGAAGTTGACCGATAGGTCCACTTCTTATTGCTCGAATTGGGACCATCCTTTTGAATTCATGGTGCGATCAAGTGATTTGCAATAGGTTCTGCGTATTTGTGCATAGAAAAAGGATTGAGACGCATTTACCGATTCAATTCATTATGCTCGCAAGACCCATGACCGAAGCAGAGGACAACTACACAACTACAGTAGAAGAGATGCTTGCAGTTGTTTTATGCTTTTGAGAAGTTTCGATATAATATCTAATCATGAACAAGCGTGGTTGTTTACGCGGACAACTTCCGCTTTATAAAATACCTCTTTGTTAGCCTCAATTTATTGAGTCGAACAAGGAAGCTCGGTCACTCTACGATGGAGCTTCGGTCTTTAATTAGTTAATGTTGTAATAGTATAATATCAAGAATCGGGCTTCTGATTGTTAATCTAATATTGTATATGTTCGGGGTTTTAATCTAAGCAAAACCTGAGCCCACGGGGTTCTGTTAAATATTCCCGGCGCGTCACTTTTAAGTGTCGGGGTATATAAGGAACTTTTCCACTTGGAAAAGTAAGTTGTTCAGTTGTTTCATTTCTAATATATCTTTCTCTTTTCTTTTCTCTCTCATTTCTCTCTACTCTTTCTCTCTTTAAACAACTCTCCTCATCTCATTTCTTGTTCCGATTTCGTGTTTGATTGTATGAAGTGAAGTGTTAACGGGATTCTACAATTGGCATCAGAGCTACGTGTGGATTCGTGGTTGATTCGTGTGGTTCAACAAGATCAAATTCGTGGTCAAAAAGAAGTCAATAGAAAAAAATCGAACCCGAATTTTTGTGCTTAGATGTGTGAATGTTTATGTTATTAAGCAAGATCTAGGAATAAGGTAGCTAATTGTGCAAGAGAAATCAAGTTAAAAGGTCAAAAGGGTGATTATAAGGCAATTTTTGGTGAACAAAATCGTATATTTCGTCATTGCGTTTTGACAAACTGGCAAAATTCATGTTGCGTTTTGATGTTCTTCATGTTGCGTTTTGATTTTTTGGTTGCGTTTTGGTTCATTACGTTTTGATTGCAGGTTGCGTTTTGAAGAAATTTCATTGCGTTTTGAAGAAATTTCATTGCGTTTTGACCAAATTTCATTGCGTTTTGACAAAATTTCATTGCGTTTTGAAGAAATTTTATTGCGTTTTGACCAAATTTCATTGCGTTTTGACTAAATTTCATTGCGTTTTGACCAAATTTCATTGCGTTTTGACCAAGATTCATTGCGTTTTGACCAAAGTCATTGCGTTTTGGTGTCACTGCGTTTTGGTTAAAGATAGCATTGCGTTTTGTCTAGAAATCTTGTGTGAAGAAAAGGGTTTTAGTAAAACAGCCATAACTTTTGATCCGTAAGTCCGTTTCAGGCCCGTGACCTCTCAAATCGAAGAGAAAAACGAGACGGATCACGCTATAAACAAGCTTTAGCTGGTTAAGGATTTCTTGAGGCCCAAAACCATCGTTTACTATGATTTATTGACATTTTTCAGTTTTTTGGAATTTGTGTTAGACTTGTTTTTGTTCTAGCTCACGGCCCATTTGTATTTTTAGGCCCGTTTCAGTTTGGTGAGCCTATTTAAACAAACAGCTTTAACCCTAGCCAGAAAATTATCTGTTTTTAGACAATTAAATCGTTGGCCGCTGATTCCGAATACAATCATTCACGGTTTTCTATTGATTTTGTAAAATCCCGTTTTCATCACCAACATATGATTTTTCAATTTTTTCTTTAAATTTTTATCGGTTCTAATCATAGACTTGTAAAATCCCGTGAACGTCTATTGTATTCAAAACCACAACAACATCACTCATATCCACCTTAAGATCCAACAAATCTTTACACTTCATTAATTCCGATTCAAAGGGGAACAAAGGTTACTTTCATCTTCGGGTTCGGTTTTTGAGGAACCAGAGATACAGAAACTGCAGATGCAAGAACAAAGATTTTAAAGAACCTCATTGAACAAATTGAATGCACTCAGACAACAATTCAACATCTCTCGAGCTCTAACCACTAAATGTACTACGAGATTATGAAGCTTTTTCACCGACTCTTTGAATGCAATGAAGGTTTTCAGGTCCGTGGTATCTCGATACATGCAGCATTTGGGAAAATGCAATTCAGCAATTGCAAACAATTCACGAGTACGGATTCCAATTCTGAATTGGTGCGATCAAAACGGGGCGTTCTTTGAAACATTTCTTACTTCAAAGAGTTCGATGCTTTCCAAGTATAATAAATATGCTCGGGAAATAATACTAGATTTCAATGATACACTTATCCATGGAAGCTCAAACTTCAAAAAAACAATAATTTCTAAAACATAGACTCCATTTGAGCAATGTATAAATAGAAAGAGGCAAGTCCTGAGCAAGAGCTTAAGATGACGCGTGAAAAGGTTGAGTGAAAGACAGTTGCAGATTAATCAGTGCAAAGTATCATGTGGTATCAATCATCGGTTACAAGTTCAGGAGATGCAAACATGCAGTGGGTTGTATCAGATGAAGAGATTGAAAAGAAGTAATTGGAGCACATTCGGTTTTTATGGCAAAGATTCAGGAAGTCTTACCTGAGAATCAATAGTTCTATCATAAACCGCCTTGAACAGGTATACAAAACAATGATGAAAAAGAATGTTGGTTTGCCAATGAAAAAGACAACATTCTGAGAAACATGTGCTTGATATGTGTCTGATGAGCGTGTTGCGCTTGTTAATTTAATTGCAAAATTAACTTTTGATACTGAAGAAAACAAAACGATTTTAAAGCAATTAAAGAAAGCAAACGCATCATCGACTCAAGAATTGGAAAAGTGCAAAACTAACCTTGATGAGACTAGTAAGGCTCTGGGGGAGGCTACTAGCATCGGGAAGTTGTCTGATTGCACTTAGACAAACAGACTGAGCATGAGGAAGTAACCCTCGCCCTTAATGATTCGTGAACGAGAAATATAAAATACTTCAAACAAAGTTAAATGAAACTCTAGGACTATTAGCTCTTAAAGACATTGACATAAAAGAGGGTTTAAAAACTAAAACCTATGAAATTTCAGTTGTCAATCAGAAACACGATGAGCTAGTCAAAAAGAGTTTGTTAACTAGGTCACAATTTTGAAGTGATCAGCTCAAGAGAAAGGTCTAAGGACATTTTGGATTATTTAAAGGTTAAGGAAGGAAGAGACATTGACACGATGATTGAAATGGACAAACAAATAAAGTTTTTAAATGAAATTCTTTATAAACGCAATCAGTCAATTCAGACCATTCACATGTTAGCACCCAAATGCGCAACGTATAATGGTAGATCAACCTTTGCATCCAAAGTACCTCAAGAAAGCTCAGTCTTGTGAAGCCTGTTTGTATGAGATCCAAGATATGATACTTCTTTATGATCCTGCAACAGATTTCTGCACCGATGGGGAAGGACATTGACTCTTGAAACGAGGTAGATCAAAAATTGGATAATGGACAAAGTGAAACCATATAATTTACACATTATCAAAACTGTCTTTATGAAACTTTCAAAACCACCCAAATCCAAAACCTATCTTGATCAGTTGGAACGCCGGCTAAAGAAAGTTAGGAAGGACATGTGGAGAGAAACGTTTGTTAGGACTAACCAAACATTTGCTATAAACGTTGGCTTTCTTTTTTTTTTTTATTACTTTTTTTTTTTTTCATGTTGTTTTTTTTTTTTTTTTTTTATATACCCATGTCTAAATCCATTAGTAAAAGTAGACTACGTTATAACGAAATGACAAACAACTTAATCATTTTTAGAACAATTTGTCTCAACAAACTTGGTCTAAATCATACTAGTAGGTGCATTTCCTAACCCATACTGCAAAGAGTATGGAATGTTTTGATCAAAAATCTTATTAATGCCTCTTTCCAGAATAAACTATACTAGGACAGTCATTGTTTGGTTCATGAACTAACAAAGGAAGAAAATGAATGAACGATTTGGTGTACCGTTATATCACTTTTATAAAAAAGGAGCTGACGAACTTGGAATCAGAAAAGGCTCGATTATCTACATATATGATCTACTTCTCGAAGAGTGTGTGTCTAAAGATGTTACATGTTCATATTTGCATTCTCTGTCTGATTTAAATGCTAATACTGAATTGCAATGCTTATATCTTCATAAAGTCAAAGAATGTGAATGTCTTGCACAAAAGCTTTCGAAACAAACTGAATCTGTTAACAAAGAAGTTCATAATAATTTGTTAAAAAGTTTTTCTAAACTTGAAAAACCACTCGATTTTCATGAACTTGCTTTACTAACAATTGTAAAGAACAAATGAAAAACAACTCCAGTTTGCAAAGAAAACGGATCTAATGTATTTCGAAAAGAACATGAACAATATCATGAAATACAAGATTTGAAAGCTCAAATGCAAGACAAGATACAAGCCATAAGTAGAGTTAAAGAAACTCATCGAGAACTGCAAGGGAAAGTCTGTGGAAACTCAGTTTAATAAACCATCTGTTGTTCGACAACCAAATGCTCAACGAATTCCAAAACCATCAGTTTTAGGAAAACCGACTCCTTTTTCAAATTCTCCTGAAATGAGAAGTTTTCAAACGAAACAGTCGGTTAATAAAACTAATGTGTAGGCTGGTTTGTTTAAAAAGTCACTCAAAGAATTTGACCTCAGATTAGAAAACAAGCATCAGTCGACAACACCAATGTGATTGCACCTAGCCCCGCTAGGACATTGCAGCCCAAAGCATGTGTCACATCAGTCACCTAATGGAAAAAGTAGGCTCATGGACAGGTTCTATAACTACTAACTAGAGAAAGCTTAAAGAAAAGTGCACAACTTCAGAAAGACAAAGAAAGTTTATGGGAAAACCCTAGTATGATTGATCTTGCTAGATTACCCAACACTGCTAATGGTTGCAAACCAAAACCTAGGAATTGGCAAGCATCAATGAGTAGTCGAGTTTCAAACAAAGATGTTCACTTAGGAGAACATAGGAAACAAAAGCCTTTCTTGAAGTTCAATGTGAATGCAATTGTTATCCATGCAAAAAGTGCCCTTTACAGTGCAATCCATGATGTAGTGCGTTTAGAATACCTCTCAAGGTTAAATCCGCGTGCCTATGCACAGAATAAGGATGCAATAATCCCATAGACAAACAAAGTGATGTATGCCGTAGCAAAGTCAAGTGCATCTAAAGAAACCATAAAGACCGATCCAACAGGCCATAGGGTTCTCAAACAAAAAGACTACCACTGTCCCTGAGAAAACAATGACTCCTAGATCTTGTCTTAGCTGGAAACGCGGGTGAATTTTCCAAGCGATTGGTTTAGATGGGTTCCTACTGGATAATGATATTCGCCATTAGCACAAACATGGTTTGACAGTGAACCCGCGGACAATGTTCAATATAGATATCCCTCATATTAGCATGCAAACAACTCTGGGTTTATTAAGTTGCATTTTTTGACAACTTTGCAGGGAGTCATTCAATGGTTCAAAAGCAATCAAAGAATAGACATAACCCGCAAATTGCACTATACAATGAAAAGCAGGAAAATCTCAGAGTGTGGTTGCTGAAATTTTTGATATCTAAGAAACCAGTGCCAGAATGGTTTCACAAAAGATGAAATCTTAAAAGACGTTTGATCGCAACAGATCAAGCCTCGGTCTTCATGGCAATGATGTCTGTTCACATCAGTTCAGGCCTCGTTCTTCATCAAATGACTTCTGATCATAACCGTTCAGAACTCGGAATTCACGACCACAGCAACGAACCGTCAAGTTCAAAGCTGGTTCCAAAAGTTGTTCCTTAAGCAAACAAGACAGCTACATCACGACAAGAGTTGGAATTACTATTCCACCTTCACATAGCAATGCTGAGGACAACAGGTATATATATACAAATACAAAATCTGAAAAATAGAAAATTTCCAAAAAGATTCTTCTCGACATGTCTCTTGGAATCGATAACACTTTTAGTGCTTAGAATGTCGGATTAACATTAGACACGGTGTGTAAAAATGAAGTTACATCGAGCTGACGAGTTGCAATAGTTTCAAAAACATTTTCATTTCTAATTTTCTAAATGGCTTATGTGCAAATGTCAGTACATAACCCGGACTTCAAATAAAGGAAGGTTTATAACTTATCCTCACAACGAGAGAAAATTAAACGTTTCTCGGTTCTTGAGCTGTTCTTACAAGACATTCAATGTTTTTAGCTCAAGAAAAGGAAAGTGTACGTTCAGTGGCTTCCCTTACCGTTAGAAGAGAAGTTCTAAACATTTTGGTTTTTCAAACAGTTGAACATGTTTTTTTCAAGAATTTCTCAATGACAATTCATAATCTTTCAAAATTGTGTGTTCATCACTCCATCCCTCACAATGTTTTCAAAAGACCACAAATTTCTTCAATTGGTCTATTTTGAGGGGATGTTTTTCGAAAAACAAAGTTTTTAATGTTCTTGGATACATCATCGAACGACCATTTTATGTATTCAAAACATTATAAAATGTTCCAAACATTCATGCTGACCTTAGTTTGTCCTACAGATTTTCAAAAGACATTATTTTATTCATCAAGGTATTTTCAAAAAATAAGTGTTTATTATTTAAAATAAGGGGTAGAAAATGTATTTACAATAGATCTTTCGACTCAATGTGATGAAGAGAAAGGTTTTATGTTCGATCTTATACCCAAAACATCTTAAATTTCACGAAGAATCTGAAGTTCATAAGGTGGTTAGGTTAGGAATCATCCTATGACTCCACCCAGAACCGGAGATTCTACCAAGGATAATCCAGTTAGAAATCAGCTAGTCCTAGGGATATTGGAGATGAATGTATATGTGGAATAATACCGACTAAGATTGGTTACCACATGAACAGTCACACAAGGTGTTCGTATGACGGTCTTGGTAAGCATGAAGGCGTTGAAGAATTAAAAAGAAATGTATGATAAATGGTTGTAAACAAAGAAGGCCCTCACACAAACTTAAGGCAAAAAACCGGTCAATAACATAATGCTGTCAGAATACAAGTTGATTGCGACTGGTATTGTGCTTAATTACACATACATTTCTCCATTTAAAACGGACTTAAATGAATAAAAACATACCAAAAATACATTGTATTGTTAGTTTGCATTTTTGTGTGCAGGGAATCGGATAAGTTTCAGAGAAAAAGAGCAAAAAGAAGAAGCGCCAAAGACTCAACAAATCCAAGCAGGAGTGGAAAAGGACAAAGTCAAAAGTCATGTCAAAAATGAAGATTTTAGCAACTCTTAGAGGGGCTAAAGTACTGCCAAGTCTAAAGTTGGTATTACAAAGTTATAAGAAGGCACGGGATCAAAGTTGCAAACCGGGTAAGAGATTACATTGAAGTTATCAATTTGAGGGGGAACAAACTGCAACTTCCAAAAAGTCTTCTTTTCCGTCATCCAACAAAACCCAGTTACAACTGTATGGCGTCCCTATACTTTTTCTGCAAAAACATTTCTTTCTAGCCAAAATCATTTATCCACCCTACTAACCCCTCCCAGCCTGTTATATAAGTATGTGGGCTCCTAATCTTTCCAACGCATTTTCGATGGCTGAGATTGTCTCCAAAGAATAGCTCAAAGAAATCAAAGGCGGGGATTTGCTTGAGATTCTCCTCACACAACAAGCACACTTGTTTCTATCTTACAGAAGCACACAGCTGAGAAGTTGAAGACTTCGGCATTAAATAAGTGCCTTTTGTAAGCGTTGAGGCAAACTAGTTTTAGTTTTTAATATAACTTGTTTATTTAAAGTTCATTTACAGCTTTTACTCTTCAGTTTTGTATACACTTTCAAGTTTTAAATGCAAGTTTGAGTTTTTTAAAGTCTATTTTACAATACCTGTGTTAAGTTTCTTAATATATTGGTTTTGTGTTTAAATAGTTCTCATTCACAGCTTACTCATAAGCTGCTTTTCATATAGTAAGAATAAAAGGTTAAGTAGTTAGAGAAAATCACAAAAGATATCACTCTCAAATATACCACAGCTTATGTTATGGGATGATTAATGCCAGTTCTGGATGGGCTTATGGACTCTCACTAGTTGTTTTAACAAGTAGCTTGTAGATTCTCTGTTTGACCCTGTTTTGAGCAAGGGTGTTGTAAGTTTTTCTTTTCCTTATTGTTCTTATTTTCTGCAGAACTGTTTTAAGTGCTTATTTTGCTTATTTGCTGGTTAAAAAGTGTTTACTTTACTTTCTTACTTAGTAATGATAATTTACTTGTTAAAACTGTTAGTTATAAGTTAATACTGCTAGTTCACTTTTGGAGCAGTATTAACTTAACACTACCAGTACTAACTCCAAGTTAGTACTGCTAGTTCAATTTCTTGGACAGTACTAACTTCACACTAACAGTACTAACTCTAAGTTAGTACTGCTAGTTCACTTTTGGAACAGTATTAACTTAACACTACCAGTACTAACTCCAAGTTAGTACTGCTAGTTCATTTTTAGACCAGTACTAACTTAAAGCTACCAGTACTAACTCCAAGTTAGTACTGTTAGTTATAACAGTTAATACTGGTAGTTAAACTTAGCTTAAAGATTGTTTCAGCTTTTTAGAGTAGATTAAACCATTTTCCTTTACTGTTTGCTTATTTAAGCTTATTTTCCTTTTCAAAGTGTTTTCATTA
>BQNB010027671.1:4352-41353 GCA_026074375.1 Tanacetum coccineum
AGAATTGGCAGGGAAGCTTTTAGGCCATGTATTGACACTTAGTCTTCAAATGTACGGTTGTCGTGTAATCCAGAAGGTAAACTAAAAAAAAGTGTTTGCGCGTATTATAATTTTTTTTATTTTTTCATGCCGTCTTATAAATGTCGACTTTTCAGGCAATTGAAGTTGTTGACTTGGACCAAAAGATCAAAATGGTTGGAGAGCTTGATGGTCAAATCATGCGATGTGTGCGTGACCAAAATGGGAACCATGTTATTCAGAAGTGCATTGAATGTGTTCCTGAACAACATATTCAATTTATCATTACGACTTTCTTTGATCAAGTCGTGACACTTTCCACCCATCCATACGGATGCCGTGTCATCCAGGTTAACATTAATTTTATTAGTCATCGATTTTTTTAGTTCTTTTGAAACAAAGATAGAAATACGAAATATAAAAATGTGTTGCTCTTGCAGAGGGTACTTGAGCATTGTGAGGATCAAGAAACACAAAATAAGGTGATGACTGAAATTCTTGCATGTGTTAGCATGCTTGCACAAGATCAGTACGGGAATTATGTTGTACAGGTATGAAATGATACTAAATAGTTTGTATGTGATTTTCTTCAGATACATATACTTTATATTTTGAATGTTAATTTGTGGGTTTGTGTTTATAACAGCATGTATTGGAACATGGAAAGCCGGATGAACGTTCCATAATAATCCGTGAGTTGGCTGGAAAGATTGTTCAAATGAGCCAACAGAAGTTTGCATCAAATGTTGTTGAGAAATGTTTGACTTTCGGTGATGCTAGTGAACGTCAACTCCTTGTCACTGAGATGCTTGGTACCACTGATGAAAACGAGCCTCTTCAGGTTTGCTACTTTTGAAAACAAATGATATTCACTTCTCTTGTTATTTAAAATTCTGTTAATAAGTCTTGGTTTTTAATGATTTGTGCTATTCTTTTAGGCAATGATGAAAGATCAGTTTGCAAATTATGTTGTGCAAAAGGTACTAGAAACTTGTAGTGATCAAGAACGCGAGCATATACTGTCACGTATCAAAGTTCATCTGAATGCACTTAAGAAATATACGTATGGGAAACATATTGTTGCTCGTGTAGAGAAACTTGTTGCTGCCGGTGGTACGTTTTCACTTTTCTTTTTAAACACTTTTTGCCTATTTTGTTCGATTTTTGATGGGTTTTAACGAACATAACTCTTAAGCCTTTAGGGTTATGTTTAAAATGCCAAGAATGTATATACCTTATCAATGTCTAAACTTCTTAAACATACCCTAACTGCCTAACAGACCATGTTTATTAAAACCTTTTGTAAATATCTGAGGTATGAATAGGTCTGGTGATTACTTTATTTAAAAAAACAGATCTATTTTGTTATATGCTTATAACTTGAGTCTTTTAGTGCATTTTTACAATTCAAGTCTTTTAGGATGTTATAAACGTTTGAAAAAACTAGATACTTATGTGGTTTTTGTTAATGATTTTAGAAAGAAGAATTGCTGCCCAGTCATCTCACGGTGGATAGGAGGCGTAGGAAGAGTTGTACAGCTAACAGAGGCTAGTTTGAAAAAGGTAAGTGGGCGGTGGCTATATGTGCCTATTTGCAAATGGAGTGTTACTTGTACTAGAAGAAGAAACTGTAAATGGCGTAGTTTTTAAGAGGTGTATACGATAGTCGAGGCTCATGTTTCCTTGGAAAGGGTGTAAAAAAATGAGTGAAGAAAAACTAGTTTTGTTATTTACCACGTGACTGTACAAAAATTGTTGCCTTATGTTGGAGAGTTGGATTGTTGTCTTATGTATCGTATTTAAACAGTTTTCTTATGCATATGAGAATGCCTCTTTAAATATGTGTAAATTTTCTTGGTTTCTTTATTCTTACATTTCCATGCATGTTTTATTTGTACTCTTTTTTGTGTTTTGGGCAGGGTAGGAGTAGTTAATCTTTGCCTGTCAGGTGGTAAATGTTCTAGGCAAGGTTGACGGTTTAAATAACGAGTCAAACGGGTTTCTGTCAAATTTGGTATTATTCTTGCCAGCAAAATCAGTGAGGTCACTTTTTTTTTCTTTCTCCTGAAGCTTGTCCTCTATCGAAATAAAATTTACTGACTTTGGGCTTTTTTGAAACCGTTGTTCTCTGGTTAATATTGCTATGGTTCTTCCAAGGTTTCTTGTGTCTAACTGTTGGAAAAATGTTATGGTTGGCAAAAATGATTTTGGGATCAACAAATATGTCAAAAACTAGTAAATGGAAGGTCCCAATCCTACTAACATATTCAGTCCAAAACTGATTGCTTAGTTAATGTTTTTGTTATATTTGGTTCAATATAGTAATTTAACTCAAATCTATTACATACTCCATCTTTTTTAATCTTGAAACTAAGTGACAGGTTTATACAACTTTGTTTAAGGTTCCATCTCTGCACAAAGAACCAAGTCCGCTATAAAGAACTGTAATTAAAGTACGGTACTAGGCGTACATAGTCCTAAGTTTCACCTTCCATAATGTCTTTAATTCTCTGTTATCGTTTAGTTACACCCGTTGAACAGCCAGACACTTAACTCCCAGATACTTATATTGGCAAAGATATGCAAAGGGAAAATGATATGTGTTGCATGGTAGGAGTAGTTAATCTTTGCCTGTCAGGTGGTAAATGTTCTAGGCAAGGTTGACGGTTTAAATAACGAGTCAAACGGGTTTCTGTCAAATTTGGTATTATTCTGCCAGCAAAATCAGTGAGGTCGCTTTTTTTTTTCTTCTCCTGAAGCTTGGTCCTCTAATCGAAATAAAATTTACTTGACTTTGCTTTTTGAAACCGTTGTCTCTGGTTAATATTGCTATGGTTCTGCCAAGTTTCTTGGTGTCTAACTGTGAAAAATGTGATGGTTGGGCAAAAATGTTTGGGATCAACAAATGTCAAAACTAGTATGGAAGTCCAATCCTACTATATATTCAGGTCCAAAACTGATTCTTAGTTTAATGTTTTGTTTATTGGTTCAATATAGTATTTAACTCAAATCTAGTTACATACTCCGTCTGTTTTTATTCTTGAAACTTAAGTGACAGGTTTATACAACTTTGTTAAGGTTCAATCTCTGGCACACCAGACGCTATAAACTGTAATTAAGTACGGTACAGGCGTACATTGGTCTTAGTTTCACCTTCCATAATGTCTTTAATTCTCTGTTATCGTTTAGTTACACCCGTTGAACAGCCAGACACTTAACTCCCCGATACTTATATTGGCAAAGATATGCAAAGGGAAAATGATATGTGTTGCATGCACCAGAACTTGCAGGAAAACATATACTATCTTTTCAACTCATTAACATACTAAAATAGTCCGGCAAACAGATATTGCTGTAATTAACAAAATACAATGTGTTGTTACACTTGAACATGCGAATTATGATGAACAAGAATTGTAGTAATACATTTTGTATGTTCAAAATTTCTACATCTACAAATCGTCGTCATCGTTGTTGATCTTTTGCCCAAATCCTTTTGGCCCTGCTCTCGCTCTTACTCTCTTTTTCTTGCCGCCTTTCTTTGCTTTCTCTGCCTCTTCTTTTTCAAACTTCTCTTTCTCCCTTTTTGTTAAGTAATCTGTTACAGCTATGTAGATAACCTGAACAACACACATTTTATTATATTGAAAAATGTACACTTTGACTTCTAAAATCAACATGCCACTATTGGAAAGAAAATTATTTTATCACATCAATTTCGATTAATACATTTAAACAGTAAAAGATGTATCGACTTACGTTTCAAGTCAACATGGCACATCTGGAAGTAAAAAAACAAACTACACTGGCTAAAGATTTCGTCAACACTTTTCTCATTTTATGTTTCTGATAACTTACAAATATATCTTACCGAGTTATCGAAGTTCCTAAAAGACGAAGAAATGACATCAAATTAATTGATCTGAGTTCTCTGTCTCTAAACATTTATGCATTTCCGGCCATCAAAGTTTTTTAAGATGTTTCTAAACATTTATACAGTGCATAGTTTGAGTTTTGAAGTCACCATACCACTATTAGAGACTGTAATTCTCACCACATTTGCAAATTTCCTCTAAAAACGTTTGCAATAACATGTTAAACATTCAAACTTTCAAAAAAGTTAACAGTTTGACTTTCAAAGTCAAACATGTCACATATAAAAACTCAAATTCAGCACCAATCCACTACACATTAAATCAAAACTTATACCCCCATTAATAATTCATTACAAACTGTATTGGGTAATTGAAATTTCTCCCTAATCTCAACAAATTAACACCAAATGCAAAACCAAAATCAAGTCAAACTGACCTCAAACTCAAACCAACATTCTGCTAAAAAAACATGTCCTTTGACCATCAAATTCATATTCAAAAGTAATCCTTTTAACCACAAACTGAACCCACATTACTGGGCAGTTTCGTGGTTTTTGACGGCCCTAGGCAATAACAACAAAGAAGCCCAGTTACACTTGTAAAGTAAAGAGAAGTTGCATATAAACTTGAATCATATGACTTATATATATGTTTAATATTATAATAAGTATTTATATACAAAACTAATATAAATATGGCCCATTTTAAGTGAAAGCCCGCAACACTTCTTGCACGCCCCTCCGAGACCGCTTTTCACATCACATAATTTAGAAAGGGTGCAGAGTATACCTTACCCCAATAGTTAAAATTGACAACCCAGCAAAAGCAATAGTCAAAAGAACCGAAATAACAAGAGATATCCCATCTCCGTTATCGGCAACGGCGCCAACAACTTGATCAGAAGTATTTGCTTCTGAGATTATGTATACATCATTTTGGGTGGCGCGTATTGGGCGGATTACAGTGGCGCGTGAGGGAAGTACTTGTTGGTTAATGTAGTTGGTCCTTATTGGTGATTTAAAAGTTGATGGTTTTATTATGGGATTGTGTTTGAGAAGTGGGAGTGATGGAAGAGATGTTGCAGTGGTGAACATGACCACCATTGTTTTGTTTCATCTGTTTTTTGAGCCACATATTTGAAGTTTTGAATGGGTAATGTTGGTTATCATGGATCGGGTTTGAAACCATTGGGTTTGGACATAATTTATTTTGATTTTTCTTCAACATTCTTGGTTTTAGTTTATTTTAACTATATACAATTAAATCAGTGAGATGCTTTGACATTTTTTATTAATAATTTTGGATCTTTGCCATTTTTTATTATTAATTTCGGGTTGATCCGACTCCTTTGGAATTTTATATTATAAACCCGATCCAGCCTCGACCCATTTGGAATTATATATTATAAATCTGACCCAGCCCCGACCCATGGTAATTTTATATTAAAAACCCGATCCAGCCCCGTCCAAATGTATCTCTCCACTTCTCTTAGTTTCTCTCTTTTATTGATATGTGTCATTCTCCTTCTTTCTTACTCTCTTTCTCTAAGATTAAGAGAGGGAGAGAGAGAGAGGGATTATAGCAATGGTGCTCTCTCTCTCTCTCTGCATGTTGGTTTAGGTGGTTTTTCGATGGTGGTTTCCTTGGGGGAAAACTTGGTTTACTTGTTTTGGTAAGTTTTTAGGCATATTGAAATTGGATAAGGGTTAGATCGTAAGGGGCAAAATCAATATGTATGAGATTCTTTGATTATGTGGTTAGTAATTTTTAAATTTTGATTTAAGTTGATTATCTTAATTAGGGTGGCTAGGGTTATGCTTTTGGGATATGTGATTGTTGGGTATTGCTATGTTAATTGGTGTTTGACTATACTCAGGTTGCTTGCATATAAATCTTGATATGCAGTTGTAAATAGTATTATCACATTTCATGATTTGGTTTTTACTTGAAATAAAGAGTTATGGTTACGGCTTGCTTATACTTTTACCATTAAGGTGGGTTCACCTTTTAATTTGCTCTTGCTGCGTTTGGTGGACGGATGGTCGAGTGCGCAAATCTCTCGACTCGGCAACCTCCACCAACGTATTGTTGGTTTGTAAATCCTTTGATTTATGGATTGATTTTGTTGCTATTGATGGTGTTGCTGTCATATTTGAGCTTAGCCGTATCTTGGAGGGGAAAAAACTTAGAATTGCAACCATAGTGGGTTAGCCATACACTTTGGCTTTTTATATGAATGAATTACTGGTGCTTGGAGAAGAGAGACAGAAACAAAATGGTTTGCCGGGTCAGGCTATGCTGGATCGGGTTTTTAATATATTTAAATGCGCTTGATTGGGTTTTTAATATAAAATGCAACAGGAGCCAAATAAATGTATATAGCGTGCTTATTTTTGGAACGGTTTTGCTTTGAGGAATGTCATAAGGGTTTGTGATTCTCACGTAATCAATACACGTGAGAGTCACAACACCCTTATCGTGCTATCTAGAGGTTTACCTAATATTTTATAAAGGCGATGATGACCAGAAACAAACTAACTCTTGGCTAGGCTACCTTTGCAGTATGCAGCCGTGATGGTTTCATCTGAGCTACTATTTTATTTTAAATATATACATTTATCAGGCTCCTTTGGAATTTTATATTAAAAACCCGATCCAGCCCGTCCTATGGGAACATTAGTACTTCTGATATGCTTGAACCCTTGAATTAGCTCTAGCTACGTACGGTGGATGGATGGTTGAGCGGCAGAATCTGTCGCCTCAGCAACCTCCCCAAATGCATAAGTAACAAAGCTGGCTTGAGGTTAATGGAAAAGACAATTTTTATAACCGAGGAATCGGACCTGTCGATTTCTTAATTCAGTTGTACACGCGCGACGCTGTATAGTGACTATTAACAGGATGTGATGACTGCATATGGTTTTTGGTACCGTTTAAAACACTTTTCACTAACAGACAAATTATTGTAGCAACATGTTTACTTAGTGTAATGACATCGATCTGGAAAATATTGGCCATGCACATAATTCAATTTGCAGTCATGGCGCGGCAAGTTATTTGATTTGCAACCATGGACTGCATCCACCCCATGAGTTGCTTAGGCTTATAGTGCGCTTAACTTTGACTGGACATCGTTTCCATTATAAAAATTATGCTCACTTACCCTGTTTCTGAGGCGATGATAATAAGCTTTGACAATTGTGTTTTGTGAGCCACAATTTATGGACACCCGTATCTTGGTTGGGCAGCCACACTTCGATTGTGGTTGCAGCCATGATGAGTGTTTCAGGTGGTTCCCACACAAGCAGATCTGAGCCTTACAATATAAAGTTACACTCTTTTCTGCTCTCATAAATACGCTGTTTGTGCACGCTATTTGCTGTCAGAAAGGGGTTCCAGTGCCCGATTTTGCTGTGATAAACGGGGTTTTGTGTGTGCTATGTGCTGTCATAAATGAGGTGCTCTGAAAAGCTTTTTGGCTCTCGCAAATAGGGCGTTGATTATTGATTTATTGTCACTATAATATAGAACAATATATACAATCAGTGGGATACTTTGGCATTTTTTATTATTAATTTCGAATCTGATCCGACTCCTTTAGAATTTTATATTATAAATCCGATCCAGCCTCGACCCATTTGGAATTCTATATTATAAACCCGACTCAGCCTCGACTCATGGGAATTTTATATTAAATAAGGAGAAGGACACGTATCAATAATAGAGAGAAAGTAAGATAAGTGGAGACATACATCTGGACGGGGCTACGATAAGTACAAACGACTTCTAAGAAACCGAGATTGTCCGTGTCTTGGCGAGGCAACTCACTATGGTTGCAGCCATGCCGAGTGTATCCTCTTTCTTAGATTAGTAGCCTATTTGAGCCTCATGTATCATTGTGACACCTCTTACATCGGCCTTTGAACTCTTAGTTTTTGACAGTGAATTTAGTTTGGTGCAAATGAGTGATGGATGACGTTAAGCAATGTTTTGAAGGTATCATGCATAAATTTGTGTCGGGATTTTTTATGCTAATAATGTTCAGTATATTAGTTTCACGAAAAGGCTATGATGAATTTGAGTTGTGTGACACCTCAGAAAAATGTAGAACTTTTATCCCGTTATGCAAAGTATGTATGGCAAGCATTTGCTAATTGTCGTTATTTTTCTAATAAAAGTTATCCTTCAAGTGGCATACAATATTTTGTGCTAGTCAAGAGTTTAAAATAACGTGCATAAATCATCATTTTAATTTCGGATCAAAAAGGGGTACTTTAGAGATCGCGTAACAATAAAAATCAAATTTTATTTTACGCCGCACGAAACAAAGTCGCATGACTATATTATTTTTGTGAACCCATTTCATACTGCAATAAATACAATATAAATGGACGAATGTATACACCTTACTAAATAAATGATACGACTTAACATTCCAGTTATAAAAAATATATACAAATGCTATCTAAAAGTCAGTGATATTCAAAATGGATGAGCTATCCTCATCATTTCACTTTGCATGAAATGCCCTACAACCTTTTGACAATACTCAACTGCTACGCCTGGCTCCAATTGCATCCTCAACTCAAATCAACCAATAGTAGTCATCCTCCCACAGTATTATAAAATAACAATCATCACAAATAGTATTATATACGAATAGTATATATGAATTATACATTTCACATGCATGGTTTCAATGAGTCAGTAAGCAACATGTAGTATAAATAAGCACCATGCACGAACCATTCTCATCACAACTAGAAACCTGAGAACATAAGTAAATTATACAAGTCAAATTCAAGCTCCGTTGAAGGCACAAGCTAGGCGAACGTCGGGCTATAGAGGGGTGAAGCAAGAAAAGTTTGAGTCCTCTCATCACCACCATCTCTTCCCGTCACCTATCGAGCTTGGACCTCGGTGAGTTTTATTTTATTACCATGGCATTTAACTCACATTGCGAAAGAAACCTTCACCACCCTCACATAAAATAACAACTATAAACTTAATTGTTAAACCACACCTTTCACGTATAATACTAGTAATGAGACAAGGAAATCTTGCAAAAATTTAAAAATCATACCGTGACCAAATGTTTAGCTGTAAGGGATTAACAAACCATTAGGGTTTTCGCATGAAGTATGAGAGAACCCTCATACGAAACCATATACGTGTAGCAGGAGCGTGCCCATGAAACCCAAGACAAACCACAGGAGGTTTTGCTCGCTGTTGTGCATCTTTTGCGCTGCGAGAAAAGGCACGCCATGCGTGTTGTTTTGAAACAAATAAAACCTTCGCTTATGCCGCATGCAGCTAGCGAAATCATGACAAGCATTGCTTGCTGTTGTGGCTGCGTACCTTATACGAAAAGAAAAGTCGTTGGCGTCTCGAAAGCTAGCTACCTAGTCGTAAAACACCCAAGTCATACATGTTGCGTCGTTTAGGCAGCAAGAATAAAGTCAATACAATAAGGAACATAAAAGATAAACTAATACATATATATAAAAAAAATATATATATATATATATAATATATATATATAAAATATATATTATATATATAATATATATATATAAAATATATATATATATATATATATATATATATGGGTTGGCTGTGGGAGTAATGAAAACGAAAACAGTGAGTTACAAACTCACTGTTGTTGCGCTGCGAAGAGGAAGAACCCCAGCAGCTGCTGTTAAGCTTGCTCCACATACCGAACGTTCTTGTGTCTAGAATGGGGCTCCTCGTTACTAACCAAATATGAGTAAACATGCAAACTAGATAGAGAACTAATATATATATATATATATATATATATATGGGCTGCGACGAAGAAACAAAGAAATCAAAAACAGTGAGCGTGAAAGCTCACTGTTGTGCGTCAGGTATGCAACAAAAAGAAAACAAAGAAAAGAGGGGGACTTGTATGCTTTTTGTTATATGTTCACGTGATGGATTTTTAGAATACAAATGAATGCATGTCTGTATAATGTAGACAAGTTGACATAGGGAACAATCATGCTATTCTTCCATATATAAACTTCGACATAGATATATACATATATTTAAAAATATAATAAACTAAATTATAATATATATATAGAGATATGTATGCGTGGCTATGAAATTACGAATTCAATGGGCTGGCAATTGTAAATAACGATTATAGTATTAGTTCCATAAAGTATGGTATTTAACGAGTATAGTATTTTAACAAGTATAATTATTTTAACGGGTATGGTATTTCAATGAAAATGAGTTAGGAACGATATTTTTATGGTTTAGAATTATTATCAATGGAGCTGGACTTTTAAAACTAGTAAACGAGTTTATCTTGGCTCATAAATTTTAGTTAACACTAAAAATATTTTCAAAAACTTATTTGAGCTTAAAATATGAATAAAAGCATGAAATGAAAGAATATTAAATATAAGTACATAAATTATAGCAAATCAATTAACGACGACGAACGAACGCGATGAGAAGATATATGTACTTAATAACATACAAATATTGTTTACATTTATAAAAAAAATCATACGAACTTGTAAATGTAAGGGTGACGCATAATAATATTACCAGATTCTGTATGAATGCTAATAATTTTAAAGCCATTCATAGAGCCAACGGTTTATTCAACACCTTGAAAACGTAAAACGTCAACTCCTAAACGACCAAGCCTTTAACCAATTGCATAATGCATTGCATATGTTCAGAATGTAGACTCAGACTTTGTCATAATTGCTTAGGTGTTTGACTGCGTTACTTTTGTCGTGCATTGAACCATTATCAGGCGATTAATTGTCAAGGTGAGTTTTCATAGCCCCTACTCTACTGTTTAAATCATCTTTTGGGGTGAGAACATTGCTTATTTTAAATGTGTAAATACAAGTACAAATACTCATTACTGATTGGTCTAAGTCCCGATTTAACCCAAGTTGCTATTTGCCCGATTCATCATGAACCGTCAATCTTTGTGAGCGCGAATGTTATGGATAGATCTATCGGGATTGACAATCCCTGTTTGTCTTGGACTAACATTAGTCAGGCAAACACAGTTTCATTTTAGTCAGACTACGGGTATCCCGGGTTAGACACATGCAAGGGCATTCATTTATGGTTGGTATATTTTAACGCTTCGGTGTCATGAGCTTAGACAATAGTAATGCAATTTATATAACTTTGTATATGTTATATTGTCATATGTGGGCGAAATCTTGTGATTCACAAACACTACACTTTTCTGCTTAAACAAACCTATGAACTCATCAACTTTATGTTGACGCTTTAGCAATGTTTTCTCAGGTATTAAGAATGAAGATGCTATATGAAGTCTCATGCATTGCAGTCATTTTCCAGTTATCTGAAGATCACTTGTATCATTTAAAAACAATGTTGTATTGTCTATCTTTATGCTTCCGCTAAATGTTAAACAATTTATTACTTCCTAATTCAAGTGATCCGTTTTCTTAAAACGTCTCGTATAAAGGTCGTTCTGCTATTTCTTAGAAGCATGATATTCATGAAGTCACGCTCCCTCGGTTGCCATTATACTCTGATATTTTGGGGGTGTGACAGGGTATGTCCTATGCATTTAGTTGTTTCTATCTAGCTTGTAATTCTGTTTAAGTAATATATCTCACATTTTGAGGAAAAAAAAGAAAGACCATTTAAAGCACAAGTTTCTCGAATGTTTTGTATAAGTCATTTGCTCTTTTACTCATCGCGTATTTTTTTGAATTTGTTGATAAGTTTGCCTATCAAATAGAATGTTTATATATAATTTCGAGTTTTTCGAGCCGATCTCGAGCCTTATTTGACATGAGCTCAAGTTTATATAATCAATTCTTGTCGAGCTATCAAACCAAGCTCAAGTCTACCTAATAATTTTTGAGCCGAGATCAAGCCTTGTCAAACTCAAGCTCGGCTTGACTCGATTAGAGCCGTAGCCTGAGCTCGACTTCTTTAACATTACGTAAGCTCGAGCTCGGCTTACGAGTTGTTCCTTAATTAATGTATTTAAAGAGAATAATATTATGGGGTTTAACGGCCTTATTCATTTAAAAGAACTAAGGGTGCGTTTGGTTTGTAAGCGGGTTTAGATTTGGATCATCCCCGTTCGGGTGAGTAGCGTCACTGTTGACCGGTTTGCGGACCTTTAACAAACGGACGTATACCATGTCGGATTTAGGATGTTGCGGGTTAGAACATCATCAAGGGCAATGTTGGCAATTTATATTGCAATTCATACATGTCGAGCTTCAGTGTCATGAGCTTAGGGAAACGTAATTACATTTTGTGATGTTTGCATCTGTTGCATTATCATACACTTGGGAAATCTTGTGGTCCTAACAATTTACTATACAAACTATTGAATTCAACCAACATTTGTTGGAGTTATAATGCATGTTTTCTCAGGATGTAAGAAGGTACAAGAAAAGGATACATTGGTGGTTATATTTTGGAAGTCATGTGCATTAAAGATTTGGTTGCATTACATTTTGGGGAAATATTTGTTATGTGCTAGAATCTTTACCTTTTGAATAATGAACAAGTAAAGCTATGGGCTTTTGTAACAAACAATTTGTTTAAATTCAATGTATCGGTTTTATGACTCTTTTTAAGGTCGTTCTCATATATATCTTGTGCTATTGATCTATGAAGTAACACTCTCAGACCCATATTCCGCTATGACTCAATTTGGGGGTGTTACACATTAGGAAAAAGCAAGAAGTCATCTCATCAACCCAAAGCTAAGGACACTAACCAAGAGAAACTATATCTTTTGCATATGGATCTTTGTGGCCCGATGCGTGTGGAGAGCATTAACGGGAAAAAGTATATCTTGGTAATTGTTGAAGATTACTCTCGATTTATTTGGGTTAAATTTCTGAGATCAAATGATGATGCTCCTAACGCTATCATCAAATGCATCAAAAATATTTAAGTTTGTTTGAATGCTACTATCCGTAACGTTAGAGCAGATAATGGAACTGAATTTGTCAATCAGACTCTTCGTGATTTTTATGAAAATTATTGCATTTTCAATCAAGACTTGTGTTGCTCTCATCTTCAAAAGAACGACTTGTCGAAAGAGAAAAACGAACTCTTGTGGGAAGCTACTCGCACATGTTGATAATTTTCAAAGCTCCAATGTTTCAATGGCCGAAGCAATAAACACTGCTTGTTATACCCAAAACCGTTCTCTGATTCATCTCTAATACAACAAAACTCCATATGAGCGGATGCATGACAAGAAGCCGAATTTATCGTTTCTTCATGTCTTTGGTTTACTCTGTTATCCGACCAATGACAGTGAGGATTTGGGTAAACTAAATGCAAAGGCGGATACTAGTATTTTTGTTGGTTACGCGCCCGCAATAAACTTTTATAATCTATAGCAGGGAGAAAACGAAAATTATGGAAACCATTCATGTGACGTTCGATGAGCTGACAACAATGGCTTCTGAATAATTCAGTTCAGGACCCGGGCTTCAATTTATGACTCCTGCAACATCCAGTTCAGGACTTGTTCTAAACTCTATTCCTCAACAACCTTGTAATCCACCAAATAGAGATGATTGGGATCGTTTGTTCCAACCAATGTTCGATGAATACTTCAATCCTCCAACCATTGTTGTTTCTCCAGTTCCAGTAGCTGCTGCACCAAGAGCTGTTGACATAGCCGATTCACCTGTGTCTACGTCAATTGACCAAGATGCACCATCAACAAGTATTTCCATAAACACAGACAAGACCAATCATATTCTGCTAATTGATTTCTCAAGGTGTTGAAGAATCCAAAAACACACCACTAATTCTGAGATCCTCTTCATGACCTCTTCACGAAGATTGATTTCAAGGTCGTCATTAATGTGAGACATCCCACACTCTATTTGACTTTTTGGTAGTTGGGACCTAAGTATCACCCAATAGCAATGTGATCGGGACCCTTCTTCGTTCTGTCTCCACGAGAAAGCAACTCAAAACTAATGGCCATGTGGTGTTACTTTGATGCCTTCCTAACTTCTGTAGAACCAAAGAACTTCAAACAAGCAATGATCGAACCATCATGGATCGATGCAATGCAAGAAGAATATGAATTTTAAAGACTACAAGTTTGGAAATTGGTGTCGTGTCTAAATAAAGTCATGTTGATCAAACTAAAATGGAGTTACAAGGTCAAGACAGATGAATTTGGCGGGGTACTAAAGAATAAGGCTAGATTAGTTGCTCAGGGGTTCAGGCAAGAGGAGGGAATCGATTTCAAGGAATCATTTGCACCGGTTGCAAGAATAGAGGCCATCCGTATCTTTGTAGCAAATGCAGCCAACAAGAATATGACGATCTTCCAAATGGATGTCAAAACGGCTTTCTTAAATGGCGAGCTCAAAGAAGAGGTCTACGTTTCTCAACCAGAAGGATTTGTTGATCAGGACAACCCATCGCATGTGTACAAGCTCAAAAAGGCCCTTTACGGTCTCAAACAAGCACCACATGCATGGTACAACATGCTGTTAAGTTTCCTCATTTCATAACTTTTCTCCAAAGGTGTAGTGGATCCAACACTCATCACACGGAAAGCAGGAAACGACTTATTATTGGTACAAATTTATGTTGACGATATAATATTTGCATCTGCTAATACTGCTTTGTGTAATGACTTTGCTAATCTGATGACCACTAAGTTTAAGATGTCGATGATGGGGCAGATGTCATTCCTTTTTAGGATTATAAATTTCTCAAAGTCCTAGAGGCGTCTTCTTAAACCAATCAAAATACGCTTCAGAAAATATTAAATATGTTTGCTACTAGTGATTATGTAGACACATCTATGGTGAAAAAGAATAAACTGGATGTAGATCTATAAGGGACACCAGTTGATGCTGCACATTATCGTGCAATGATTGGATCCCTCATGTATCTGACAGACCTTATTTATGCAGTCTGCTTATGTGCCCGGTATCAGGCAAAGCCTACCGAAAAGCACTTAAATGCGGTTAAGCGGATCTTTTGATACCTAAAGGGAACCATTAACATGGGTCTCTGGTACTCTAAGGATACTGATATGTCTCTAACAGCATATTCATACGAAGATCACGCAGGGTGTTAGGACACTAGACGCAGTACATCAGAAAGCGCTCAATTCTTAGGTGATAATACTTGTTAGCTAGTCTCAAAGAGCAAAAGAGCAATGTGATCTCGAGTTCAAAGGGCTGAATATATAGCCATATCGGGTGTTGTGTCAATTCCTATGGATGAGTTCACAGCTAAGCAGATATCGGCTTTTAATTCAAAAGATTTCTCTGTACTGCCGACAATAAAAGTGTGATTGCTCTATGCTGCAACAACATTCAACACTCAAGAGCCAAGCACATCAATGTACGCTACCATTTTATAAAGGAGCAAGTGGAGAATTGAATAGAGGAACTATACTTTGTTCGGACAGAATATCAACTGGCTGACATCTTCACCAAACCCTTGCCACGAGAAAGATTCAACTTCTTGATCAAAAAGCTTGGTATGAGAAGCATGTCTCCGGAAACGCTTAAAAACGTCTGACAGAGGAAGAGGACGAGTAATGGTGGTAACTCGTGGTATATCCTGTATATTATATGTAAATAAGAAAACATAAAAACCCAAAAAGATTTTTTCAGTTTATAAAATTTTCAAAACGAAATAAAATTAAAAAATTAAAAAATATAAAAAATATAGATTTGGCATGTCTTCTAAAAATCGATAACATTTACAGCCTTAGAAATGCCATTCAATAATGATACGAGGCTGTAAATGAAGCTTGAGCAGAAGTTCAAAAAGCTTTCAAAACATGTCAAAAATGGCTTGCTATTATTTCAGATAGAAACTTGGTCATCATCTTATAGGACAAGTATTTTCAAAAACAGAAACTTGGCCTCACAACGGGAAATTTAATTTTCTCGGTATGAATTTACTTCATATTCATTCAAAGGCTTGTGTTTACTTTGCAACACAACCCGTGCTTCCTTTATACAAATTAATGTACGTGTCAGTGCATTTATTTGTCAAAATAAGAGAAATCTTATTTAATGGTGTTGATTTTTCAAAAATAAAATAATCAACTCAGAATTCATCAGAAAATGATTTTTCAAGGCATTTAACCACTCAAACAACGACTACTCTCTTTAAATAGAAAACGGGTCATTGTTTGAGGGGGAGAAAATGTCAAATTTCTTCTTCAAAAGTCATCAATGATTAGAAAAAGGTTTTAAGACAATAACGGAATAACATTTATCTTAAAGTTAATTAATTTTAACTTATTTGTGTATAAGTTGTTATGTGTGTTTTGCCTTTAGGGTCGTGATAGCGTTTATTATGGTTAGTCAAGCTTACGACAAAAAACTTTAGGATAATAGTGTCAAAAGTCAAACTAGAAAAGCCTTAAGAAAGATATTAAAGAAAATTAGTAAGGAGAATAGAGTTTAGCGGGCATTTGTGCCAAACTTGAAAAGATATAAACGCAAACACCCCCTTACCCTGTCACTTTCACACACAAACACAAACACACTCTAAGTTTTTTCTGTCCCACTTTTCAAATCGTCATCATCAAGAACCTCAAGAAAACGTGAATCTTAATCCAAAAGGTAAACTACAAACTTGTTTAGCACATAGTAAACAACTCATAACCAAAAGGAATTAATCAAAAACCATGATTTTGCTCGAAATACCTAAAAAATTGGTCCAGGGTTAGTCAAAATAAAAAGTAGGTTAAATTCTAAATTAAATGAGGGGTTTTGACGCTTAAGGGGTGTAGGTTACTCGACTATAACAGTTTGTTATGGGGTTAACAAACGAATGAGATTTGCTTGATTCTTGGTCACGAAAATTAGGGTTTTAAGGAAAGACGTGAACATTGTCATGGGTTTGTGCTTAAGTTGTGTTAGTGTGCTTTCTTGAATGCGTTTAAGTGAGAAAATCCAAGTCTTGTATGATGATTGTGTGTGCTTGAGTAAAACATATGAAAATCTACTCGTTTTGCTCTCTAAGTAAACTTTTTGTAGATAATTCATGTTATAACTGATATATGATGTTTATATATGCTTAGTTCATGATTGTGTGTGGTTTAATTGCCTTAAAAATTAGGTTTGTGAAATTTAAAATTTATATAGGGCGATTTATACATCACTGACTATAGGAGGCGATTTATACGTCACTATAGGAGGCGATTTATACGTCACTATAGGCAGCAATTTATACGTCCCTATAGGCGGCGATTTATACATCCCCTATAGGCAGCGATTTATACATCCCTTATAGGCGGCGATTTATACACTGTCCATACGTGGAAGTGTATTTATACACATGAATAGGTGGCGATTTATACACATGTCCATAGGCAGCGATTTCTATACACATGTCTATAGGCGGCGATGTCATAAAATTTTTCATAGGCGGCGATTTATATAGTTTTTAAGGGGGCATATTTTACATGTCTTTTTAGGGGGAGCGATTCATACATGACTATTAAGGTGTTGTTTTGTGACCTTAAGTTGCCTTTTGTATTAAAGTATGTTCATCTCATCTTTGATTAAATGCATGATAAAATGTGTTAATCTGTCCTGTTAAATGTTTGTAAATAGGGGCTCTAAGTTATCCACATGGAATCAAATAGGTCAATAAGTGATATATAAATTTGGTTGTATATGAATTGTATTGGAATATTCTTAGCAGAAACATGAAAAACAATTTTTCCAAGTTGTGCTCAATAAGTTTGCTCTCAACAATGCTTTGGATGCTCAGATAAAGATAAAGATTGAAAAATGCAATGCAAGAATAGAGTTCAGCAAGCCACAAAGAGAAAAACATATCAAGTTATATTGGATGCTCTTAAACTCTCTACATGCTATCCCGCATTCCTGATCACTGTTGAAGTACCTGAAGTATACATGCATCAATTCTGGAACACCATCCAGAAGATCAAAGATATATATGCATATCGGTTCAAGCTGGATAAGAAAAAGTTCTGAGTTGACACGAAAGTATTTCGTGAGATTCTCCATATTTGTCCCAGAATCCTTAACCAAGATTTCATTGAACCTCCTTCCGAAGAATAATTGGTTTCATTTATTCAGGAGCTCGGTTACTCTGGCAAGTGTGATATGCTATCTATAATCCACAAAGATCAAATGCACTAGCCTTGGAGAACATTTGATGCTATACATCAATAGGTGCATCTCTGGGAAGACAACAAGACTTGATAGGCTCAGAGAATCAAGAGCTCAAATCTTGTAGGGTATGTATAACAAGAAGAATGTTGATTTTGTTGCTCTACTGTAGGAAGACATTATGTTTCAAGCTAACAATAGAGATATAAGTTCAGCACGTAAAGAGCACATGCCCTACCCAAGATTCACTAAAGTCATCATCAATTTTCATCTCTAAGGACAAAACCATCTCTATGAGAAACAGGATAAATCTTCACACAGTTCGTGATGACTCCTTGCTGGGTACGTTGAAGTTTGTCTCCAAAACATAAGACTATCAGCAGTATGGAGCTCTGATTCCTGATGAGATGATCAATCAAGACATAAAAGATTTTAAAGCCTACAAGACTTATCTTGACTTTGCTACTGGAAAAGCTACTCCTAAGAAAGCAAGGAAGTTTAAGAAAGTTGCTTCACCCTCAAAGAAATTGTAACCTGTCTTAGAAGAAGAACCTGCAGAGAAGCCTAGCGTGTTAAGATGAGAAGAAGGATACATCGATATCATTAAGCAAATCAGTGAAGTGATTATAAAAGATGAAGTCAACACTCCACTACCGCAGATTCTACCAAAAGGAAAATATCTGCTTTGCCATCCTGTAATCCCAAAGCACAGTTACTGAATTCACTTGAGATTGTTGTTTTGGTAATCTTCTTCTCAACCACACTCCACATATGAGGCTGCAATGTCACTCACAGATGTTATGATTGCAAGAAGATTCTTCTAGAAAGGTTACATAAGTAAATGTATCGACCAGTCTCAAGAAATCAGAGTATATCTGACGATGCATGGTCAATCTTACAAGCTTGACAAGGATCTCTTTGAATCTTATGGAAAAGCATATTCGTTGAAGAGAGACCATGAAGACAAGGACAAAGATGAAGACCCTCCAGCTGGATCAGACCAAGGGTTGAAGAAAAGGAAGACAAGCAAGGATGCTGAACCATCAAAAGGCTCTAAATCAAAAGAATCTAAGTCTAGCTCATCCAAAGGCACCAAGTCTCAGACAAAATCGTCTGGTAAGTCTGCACAAGCAGAGGAATAAGTGTTTGAGTCTGCAGACACAAAGATGCAACAGAATCAAGGAGGTGATTTGGGTAACACTGATGATCAACCCAACGTCGAGGCAGCTTCAAGGGGTGACTAGTTCAAGAAACCCAAGAGACCTCTGACTCTAGATTCAGATTGCAATGCTACAAAAACAATTGATTTCAGACCACCTCAGACTTGGATAAGCAAAATTGCCAAAGCATAAAAACCTCACTTTCGACGAGCTGTGGCACTCTCATTGATTTCTCAGCATATGTCCATGAATAATCTGAAGAGTAAGAATTGACACCAGAACATCCTTGTTGGGACAGCTTTTATCTTACTCAAAGGGACATGCAGAAGTCGAGTGGAACTCGAGTATCACTTAGAAGAATGTTATAAAGCTGTCACTAATCGACTTGACTGGAATAACCCTGAAGGACAGGAATATCCATTTGACCTTAGCAAGCCTCTACCATTGATTGAAGATCGAGGTCGTCAAGTAGTTCCTGTTAACTACTTCATCAACAATGACCTCGAGTATCTGAAAGGTGGAAGCTCAAGCATGAAGTATACGACTTCTTTTTTTTTTTTTTTTATTTTTTTTTTTTTTTTTTTTTTTTTTTTTTTTTTTTTTTTTTTTTTTTTTTTTTTTTTTTTTTTTTTTTTTTATACAACAAAAACCAAGGATGGCTAAGTATGATGATATCAAGGCATCGATGACATGGTTTCCATCGTTATAGGAGTCAGTGAGGTAGCTTATGATAAATAGTGATTGGGGAATCACACGGTCGGGGTCCCTAAATGACAACGGTTCTATAGATATGCAAGCAATCCAAGCATGATGTGTTCTCCACAAAAAGAATCATTGCAGTAACCCATGTTAAAGTTATGAAGTGGTATGATTACGGGTATCTAGAGGAGATTGAAGTTCGAAGAGAAGATCAGCAGCTCTACAAGTTCAAGGAAGGTGACTTCCCAAGACTTAATCTGCGTGATATTAAAGATATGCTGCTTCTCTTAGTTCAGAAGAAGCTCTCCAATCTGGAAAGAGATGTCATTTTCGACTTGAATGTGGCATTGCGGATGTTTACCAGACGTGTTGTCATTCTTAAGCGGGTGGAAGACCTTCAACTGGGAGTCGAAAGCTACCAGAAGAAGCTTAATATCACCAAGCTTGAGACGTTCAGGCCCGACATCTCTAACACGACCCCATACACTGCATACAACAATCCTCAAGGAATCATCTATCTAGACAAGCTCAAAAGAAACAGGTTGATGCGCTCGGATGAACTCTACAAGTTCTGTGACGGCACACTCACATCTGTTCGAACTATTCTTCATGATATTGCTTCCAGCCTGAGGATGGATTACTGCCAAAAGAAGTGGAGTAATTTAGCCAGGAGAGGTTCACATATGATCAAGGCGATCGATCAACAGCTCTTTGAAAGAAGGTTAATGAGGAACTTGGAGAAATTTGTTGGTGGGAGAGAATACGGAGAAGACTTCAGGCTGCTTGAACGGACAATATGACTTTGTCATATTTTGTCCTACTCCATTTCAGGTCATTCTCTCATAATTACAAATTTTTGAATTTGTAAATAAGTAGTGTTAGACTAGAAATAGGCATATATAGTGTTTGAGTACGAATTTTCAAGAACTTCTTAGTAAATTCAAAAAAATTCAAATTAACGTACTCAAACACCATATAGTTCCCTCATAATTTGAGGAGGAGCATTAAAATTTTCCAATAATAGGCTTGATATATAATTAGAATATTTTTCTCCCGAAATAATTTTCTTACATATTTGAATCAATTGATATCCAATATATCAAGAGATTTGACATTTTTGATAAGGGGAGAAAATATGATTAAAATATATATAACTTGTATAATGTGATCTTAAAGACTCATATGTGAACTCTATCCTTGTATGTGCTAAACATTTTTGGTTATCGATGCACATATGCAGGGGGGGCATTTCTGAAAAGTAAAACCATCGAGGTACTAAATGTTGTTGATTATATTCAAAGTTACATTGAATCGATGTTTTCAATGGTTTTAAGGCTGGAATGATACACAAAAGACCGACCATGTAATTTAATACTTGGAGTTATAAGGCGGTTAGGTATAGGTATTCGTTCCCACGATCCAGCCAGAACCGGAGGGATCTACCCAGGGACATTCCATTAGTTAGAATAGAAGTCCTTAGGTATGATAAAAAGGAGAAAAGGTGAGAAAAGAAAATAGTGCCGACTGAGATTGAGCTAGTACTGGAACAAACCCAACAAGGTACTAGTCATGAAGTCTCGGTAAGCACTAAAGGGGTTGAAGAATGAAAAAGAAAGTAAGATTAAGGGTGAAAGAAGAAGCACTCCTTACACTTAGGCAGAATCGGTCCAATACATAAATGTCAGAAAACACTAGGGTATACTGGTATTGAAGCAGTCGTCATGGACCAGTAACGCAATGCACAACCCTCCCCAGCCACTCAAGGCCTCTCAAAAGACTCTTGTTTCATTTCTTACGGAGATTACACGTATTTCTTTGACTTTATCACTCCGAGTTAGTTGGTATTGAAAAGGTGGCAGTCTGCTCCAACCTCCGATTACTAAACCAAATGTGGCACTATGAAGTCTAGAGCCAAAGGTCATCTATAAAATGCGCTATGACACTATCAATTATATTTGTTGCTCACACACTGTGAAAACAAGTAATAACTTAAGAGTCCTACGCATTATCCTTGTGATATTGCCAGTACATCAGAGTGATACTAAAGTATTCACAATGACGATGGAAATCCTTCCAGAGCCAACATCAAACAAGCTCTGCAGTAGGTGACTTGTGAGATCCTATATGGATCAAACTTGTGACACTGGATATCGATTCGGTCCAGCTTATGAATTGACGGATGAATTTTGAAAAAGATAAAACTGTTGGTGTGTTATAAAAACCGTTTGCATCTTAACACACCGACTGATTTTCCTAAATCAATTTTCAATCTTATATCCATGGGAAGCCTCACAAGGGTATCTGGACATAGGAAAGCTGAACACGAATTGACGACTTAATCGGGAATATAGTAACTTACCGGTTCACTCTTATCGTGTTGTCTGCTTTGAGACGCTCTGGTAATGAGAATGGCTAGGACAACTACGAAACCCTGTCAAGGAGATTCTTCATAATTCTACCTGATCACAGGCAGTATTTATACTGATCAACGGGGAACCGTGGTTATTGCAACCGTATTCGACGAAGTGACAAAGACACTTTCGTCCATACATGTTGATTATCACTAACCCCTTCATGCAGGTAATCCCGATGGTCGCAGCAATTGGATCAGACAAGTCAAGATTCATAGCCACATGCTCATACTCATTCGACATACATAAAGACATTATGAAAGCTCAAGCACATGTTTCAATACTTCCTCTACTCTAATACCGCACATCCTTCTTGAAGCGACGAAGTGTTAGTTAAAGAACTTCAAGAAAGATGTTTTATTCAAGCTTTTGTTGGGATTCTAGATTTTATGAGACAAAATAAATAAAAAAATGAAACATAAGGACTAAATCTAGCAGATTGGAATTCTACAAGCTGGTGGAGAATTATGGAAGATTTAGTCAAAGATATCAAATGATGCAAATTCTGGAAGATCTCCTTAAGAAGATAAAGATAACAGAAGATATTTCTTAATGTTTAAAAGATTTACTTGTTGCTTTCATTTATGAAACTTCCCTTTGTAAAGTCATGATTCTTTATATAAAGAGAATATAGGAAACATAGTTTTATTAAACCAAAAAAGTGTGTGTGTACACAAAGAAAAATGTAGACGTCTATAGTGGGGGATGTAGCCTATGTTTATTTCGCTATGCATTCTATTGTTCTTTGTTATTGTTCATCCTAGATTAAAGTTCTAAACAAACTGAGCTTACAACGATTATTTAGTTTTCACAATTAGTATCAGAGCCTCGTGGCTCGTGATATCTGGGATCAACAAGGTTTTCTAGTTAGTTTTCTGTTTTTCGGTATAGAATCAAATTCGATAAAAATAGGAAGCTAGGGTTTTCAGCAAATTCAGTATATCAAAAGATTAAAGTTGAGTTACGTCTATTGTGTATGATTTATTGTGCTCTTATGATTTAAAGACGTGATTGATTATGATAATTTGCTGCTAAATCATTCAAATTGTTGCTCATGCATATTCGTTGAACAAAACCCTAATAGAGTTTTATACTATCTTAGTCGATTTGCAATCTGTTCCTATATAATCAGATCGTGATGTCATCATGCTTGGATATGTGAGTTCATAGTATGATATGTTCTTGATGTCGTGGTGATTATGATTCAAGAGATCGTCAAGAATGTTGATGTTTTTTTTGGAAGTCGTTTTAAGCAGTAACGAAGAAACAACAGGTATCAATAATAGTTTAAAGATTCAAAGATTCTTGATTGTGAATCTAATCATGGTAATCTTCAATATTTATATCTGTTATTATTCGTGCTTATTGCAAGTTGTTAAAGGGAAATATACATAACATAATCAGCTAAGTCAACTCGGTTATAACCGAGTTAACTCAGTTGTGATTAACTCATAACAACAAACAGAATCCACACAACAACCGACACCACACAACAACCGAAACAACATCAAATCCCATCTGAACTTAACACCATACTCTTTACAAATATTACCATCTCCTTCACACAAACACGAATCAAAACCAAATAGAAAATAACACTAAAAATGATCTTAGTCTATGTTCTTCGTAACGTTTCAATAAAGATAAACTGTTTAAGCATGATAGAACAAATCCTTATTGATTTGTAGAGAAGAACAAGACTTTTCTTTTTATATTCGAATATAAAGAAAGTTTTATAACAAAGTTGTTATAAAATTGTATTTGTTTCGAGTCAAGAAAATCGCAAGAAAAAAAGCAAACGCCTACCCGAGATCTTTAACAAGATCTTGATGTTAAACTCTTCCATGTTCGTCGTGGGTTTGTGCTACAACTGTGAAAGCAATAAAAAGGGGTTTTTATTTAGTTCTTCTTTTCGCAACTGGGACTCGGAAATGTGATGATGAGTAATTTTTAATTGATTGTTGTTTGATTATGTGTGTTTGTGAGGAAAACACTGAAAGAGGTGTATGGAGTGATAAGGTTGAGTTGATGTGTTTGTAAGAAGAAAAAGAGGCGGATGAGATGAGATAGGGTTTTGAGGAGCAGTGTTGACTGCGAGTGTATAACCAAGTGTGATTTAGGGTTGAATGTTATATGTGAACATGTGCCATGTGAATATATGATATCGAAATTGTAATGGGTCATTGTAAACACAAAATTGGGTTGGGCTGTTAGTGGTGTATCCGAAAATAAAGGGCTTGTTTTTGAAAGTAAGATTGGATAAGATGGGCTTTAAACGAAATTAAGTAATATGAAATGGGTTGGATCTAAACCGGCGTGTTGTATTTCAGAAAATTAGTATAAGTTTTAAGTTTTGGAGCTTAAAACGTGATTATACTATTTTTTTAATACTTAGGCTTATTGTTTATACTGCTAGCTATGTCTGATATGGGACAAGACACACGTTTGGATCTCGGACAAAATTGATTATTGAAGGAAATGGCTTGTTTTTGGATTTATTGGTTCAATTAATTACGAAGATGTTTAATTATCATCTATTTGAAGATGAAGTGGAATTATTTGGGTTTGTGTTCTTATCATATCTCAAATGACTTACAACATTTGAAGGTAACTTGTTCGTGCTTAGAAACGATGTGACGAAGACTTGATAAATCTAGCAAAGGTGTGTGATTTTTCTTATGGTGCTCAATGCTCA
This sequence comes from Tanacetum coccineum, assembly GCA_026074375.1. Lineage (NCBI taxonomy): Eukaryota > Viridiplantae > Streptophyta > Magnoliopsida > Asterales > Asteraceae > Tanacetum > Tanacetum coccineum. The sequence goes on from BQNB010027671.1 coordinate 29,355, forward strand.
CATTTGCTATCACATTGGTTATGTGTCTCATAGAAGATGAGGATAATTGTCAAGAGATTGCGGTCTCCTTATACATTGGTTTTGGGTATACGTTCGAAGTCATGTGGATAGTACAAGATATAAGACACAAGTTTGGGTTGTTCTACTTTAGCATCAAGTTCGTAATACTTAGTTTTCTTCATCAGTGATCATTACATAGAGCTTACAGAATTGAAGATTCAAGAAATGGTTTTTCAGGGGAAGCTTATTGTTAAAATGTTTAACCATTTACATGCACCACATGAGGTGAAGGTTTTTACTACTGCTAGTCATTATTACTACTGCCTAGTGAGAGTTTTTTAGTACTCAAGTTCATTTTTTTATAGTGCTTAAATGGGTGGTAATGTGGGAATTAGAGGCTTGGATTAGAGATGTGATATTAGTTGAGGTTGTCTGAAAATTACAGTTGCTACTTGTCCCACTATTGAATTATGACAAAAAGAGGAAGAAGATATAAAAGAAGATGTGAACTTACAGATCCTTGGTGACTTGCAAGGATTAAGGGGAAGTAGTTTATTCATATATATTTAACTTCAGGGGGAAGTTTGTGCTTATTTGTTTTGTCATCATCAAATAGGGACGACTGTTGGAAATTAGTGATTTGATTGAGATATAATAAATAGATTAAAAAATGAAACTAGGACTAAATCTCTGACATTATGGAATTCTACAAGCTGGTGGAGGATATTCTACAAAAGATAAAAGATTCCAAAAGATATGATTCTTAAAGATAAAGATGAAGTTTATTAAAGAATTAAAAGATTTAGTTTCCTTATACAATTATGTTTTCCCTTGTAAATCTAGATGGACTCTACTATATAAAGAGATCCCTAGATATAGTTTTCTGTGTGTCAAAGATGTAAACACCAGAAAAGTGTGTGTGTGTGTGTTCTAGGCGTCAAGTCCTCTAAGTGGACGCCTAGGTTTGGTTGTTTTAGCCTTAAGGATCTTTGATTCCTTGTTATATTTTAGATAACACATTCTACGATTGATCACATAGAATTGGGGCTTGTAGTAGTCATTGTATAAAGATGATGATGAAACCTTGTTAAGCAATAATAAAGAATGTTCTTAATGTTTATTTCGCTGTGCATTCTATTGTTCTTTGTTATTGTTCATCCTAGATTAAAGTTCTAAACAAACTGAGCTTACAATGATTCTTTAGTTTTCACACAACTCAAGATAGGAAGTCTACTATTGGAGGTTGTCAGTTTTTGGGAAACAGGTTGATATCTTGGCAGTATAAGAAGAAAACTATGGTTACCACCTCTACAACTGAAGCTGAATATGTGGCTACTACTAGTTGCTGTGGTCAAGTACTCTGGATTCAAAATCAAAGGGCGGCTTATGATTATTTTTGTTTGAAGTTGAGTTTGGTGAATATTAGGGTTTATTCACAAAACCCTAAATCTGGTTCGGTTTTTATAGCAGTATGTGTTGTGGTCACAGCAGGATGTTCGTGACTGCAAGGTTAGCCCAAAAGCAGTTTTGACATAATGATGAGGAAGCGATCTTGATACTACTGACTTTTGGAAGTTAATGGTGCTAGCTTGGAATACAGTAGTATTGTTTTTGATGCAAGAAAAAGGGATTATCAAGGATGCAGCATATGGTCAATCTTTGAATATGCTTCCAGTGTCGAATAAAGAAACAGCAGGTTCTTATAAGGTTGTAACCGCTGCTATTGGACGTGGATAAGGTTTTATTGGTTACTTATTTTATATTGTCCGATAGTATTAAAAGACTTGAACGCAGTTTGGAATATTGTTTGGTTCTAGAAGTTACACTGCTGCTGGGTTTTGGACTACTGAGTTAATACTGGCTGTTTCATTAATTACTGCCGTTTATATTTGTACTACTGTCTTGGTTGGATAATACTGCTTGAGTTTTTGTTTATACTACCCAGATATATCTCGTGAATACTGCTTATTGAAACATTAATACTGCTAGCCTTATGGTTTGTACTGCTACATGAGAAGATGTTCAGTTAGTACTATTTGTTCATTGTTTGTACTGCTAGCTTTAACAGTTATCGGATGACACACACAAGATGGATATCGGACAAAACAGAAACACAAGTTTGTTGGGTGTTTACTGTTTAGATTTTGGTTTTTGGTTTTAAATGTTCTTAATAGATTTAAAGGCTCGTATTTTCTTGGTTTAATTGATTACGAAGATTATTGTTTATCACCTATTTGAAGATGAAGTGGAATTATTTGGGTTCGTGTTCTTATCATATCTTAAATGGCTTATAACGTTTAAAGGTAACTTGTTCGTGCTTAGAAACGATGTGACAAAGACTTGACGAATCTAGCAAAGGTGTGTGATCTAACTTATGGTGCTCAATGCTCACATTTGCTATCACTTGGTATGTGTCTCATAGAAGATGAGGATAATTGTCAAAAGATTGCGGTCTACTTATATTTCACAGATTTATTTATAAGTTTGGAGTCACGTGGATAGTACAAGACATTAGACACAAGTTTGGGTTGTTCTACTTCAACATCAAATTGGTAATACTTAGTTTTCTTCATCATTAATCATTACATAGAGCCTACATTCAAGAAATGGTTAACATATGAGTTTCAGGGGAAGCTTAATGTTAAAATGTTTAACCATTTATATGTTACATAAGGTGAAGGTTTTTACTACTGCTAGTTTAAGTTTCTACTGCTCAAGTTCATTTATCTTAAGGCGCATCATGGAGGGTAATTTGAGTTGATGGAAGGCTGGATTAGGAGTGTGATAGTGATTTGTGGTTGTCAAAATCAAAGTTGCACACTTTAGTCCCCTATTTGATTATGACAAAAAAAGGGAAGAAGATTTACAAAGAAGATGTGCAACTTACAGATCCTTGGTGGAATTGCATGGATCCTTATTCTTTCATATATATATATATATATATATATATTAGCTTGAGGGGAAGTTTGTGCTTATATGGTTTTGTCATTATCAACTAAGGGAAGATTGTTGGGAATTATATTTGAGTTGATAAGACAAAACATATGAAAGATGAAGGACTTAAAATACAAAGGAGGAATTCTTCAAAAGATGGAAGATTACAGAAGATTTCCTAGAAGATAAATGTAAAAATTAGGAAGATTTAGTTATTTCCTTATACTTATCCTTTGTAAACCTAATATCTTTAGTACATAAAGAGATATAGGTCATGTTATTTTCTGTATGTGTCAAAGATGTAAACACCAAAAAAGTGTGTGTGTGTGTTTTAGGCGTCAAGTCCTCTAAGTGGACGCCTAGGTTTGTGTGTTTTAGCCCCAAGGTCATTAGTTTGATCCTGTTAGATTAGGTAACCGTTCTACGATTGATCACGTAGAATTGGGGCTTGTAGTAGTCATTGTATAAAGATGATGATGAAACCTTGTTAGGCAATAATAAAGAATGTTCTTAATGTTTATTCCGCTATGCATTCTATTATTCTTTGTTATTGTTCATCCTAGATTAAAGTTTTAAACAAACTGAGCTTATAACGATCATATGGTTTCATTGTTGGGACTTAAAAGACTTCAAGGATTCTTAGAGTTACTACTGCTCAGGTACATAATGGAAATTATGCTAAGTAGTTAGTACTGGTAGTATAAAGTTACCACTGCTAGTTACTACTGTTAGTATAATTTAGTACTGTTAGTATAAAGTTACTGTTGTTAGTTGAAGTTAACACTGCTCAGAGTTAAAGACTGAAATATAAGCTAAGTAGTTAGTGCTGCTAGTAGTAATGTTAAGACTACTAGTACAAGTTACTACTGTGAGTATATTATTAGTACTGCTAGTACTTAATGTTACTACTGCTTCTGTTTATTAGTACTGCCGGTACAAAAGTTTATGCTACTGGATTACAACTGCTAGAAGACTTACTACTATCAAATGGATAAAGACGATTTAAAGAGATAAAGATTGTTTGGAGAACAAAAATACTTGTGAAGATAAGTATTGAGATATTTTTGTACAAGATATGTATAATGTATTTGTTTAAGAGATTATGTTTATGTTTAGAAAAGATTATGATATCTTAGGAATGTATTGTAAGCTGACTAGGACTCCTTAGTCTATAAAAGGAGGCTCTAGGGCATTAGTTGAGATATAAGTTTTGCATACGAGTTTTTCATAGTTGTCAAGTTGATTTAAAAAAGCTTCAAGGTTGTAAACCCTAGTACTAGTGAAGAGTACTCGTATTATTGATCTAATAATATTGGAGCATTTGGTTATATCTTTGTTCATTTACGATTACTATTTTATTCATAATACTTCTAGGTATTAAGGTGTAGATTCCGCATACACTTTAGTATACATACAAAGTTTATACAACAAGTTATTTTGGATTTATCCAAGGTAATTTAACCTTAGACAACCTAAGGAATCGATCAAGGATTGGGATCAACATTAGTTAAGGGTAAAACTATCATTTTGCAAAAAGTAAGAACGAGAAAGTTGTAATAATGATGTGTTTCTTAAACTGTGTGTCTTTTTGTCTGTGGACAATAATTTTAGGACGGAGGGAGTACTATACAAAGAACGGGTCACCCATAAAGGATGCTTATACGGGAGTTCTATATTGTGCGCTTTTTGGGCACGTTGTGCACTTCTTAGGCACGCTACATGACTAATGATGCTTTTCTGGGGCACCTTACACTTGACAATGATGCTCCTTGTGAGCACCCTTAAACATGGTTTGTTTCGGCTCTGTCCGAAACCTTGCATAAGTTATAACATCATACTAAGTCTAAAACATGAAGCTAATGACTTGACTAATGATGCTTCTTGTAAGCATCCTATACATGACTTGTTTTTGGATATTTCCGAATGATGATATAATAAAAGTACTCGGCTAATTCCAAGCTCTTGAACATGGAAATCTTCAGCTATATCTGAAGCTATGCATCCTTTCTAACATCATGTAAATTCTAATAATATGAAGCTAAATTTAGTTACTCACCTGGGCCGAATACGCCTCGAGCACCTATATTATGATAGATGCACACATAGACTATTAACATGTATCTAACACATAAAAATTATCATATATACACTAGAAACATAAGCTAGAATGCATCTGAACTTGTATAAACACATAACAACTATAGAAATTAAAGCACATAGCAAAACCATGCTGTCAATTCTGCAACAACCTGCGTTTTACCCTTTTTGCCTGACATAAACTCTGAATCAGCTCACGAGGTTAATTTTCCATAAAATTAAACACTTTTCCCTTTTTAAAAACATTCAAGGTTAATTTTTCATAAAATTAGACTCTTTTCGCTTTTTAAAAACATAGGGCATGCTCCCGGAGGAGCTACGTTAATTTTGTATGAATTTTCAAAGTTCAGCTTGCTGTACTTTTCTAAATCTGACCTTGCTGCACTAAATAAAGTTTTACACTAATTTAACTACTGAACTAGCCAAAACTTTCAGCATAAAAATTAAAGTAGACTCAGAGGGCTATAGTTTTTGTCTAGGCCTCAAGTCAATCTGATAAACAGTTAGTTCTCTATGACTCTCCAAAGTTAACTGATTTTCTAAAAACCTTTTGTCCTAAATTCAAACATCACAAAAAACAACCCAAAACCCATGATAAGCTATTCTACTCTTTACCAAACTTATATCTAAGCTTATTAAACTTGTTTAAATCATTTTTATCAGGCCTTAAGCCAAATTTACTTGCTTAAGCATTACTTTAAGCTCGAGCCAAACACTCCTTTTTGGTATACACTAAACATGAACATCATTATCATTATAGTCTTGAACCAACTCATACTTTATACACATGAAATTTTTAATTTCTAAAACATAACCACTCATAGACTACAAATCAAACAAACTTTTGTCAATGATCACCAAACATGTATAAAATCACATAAACATGACAAAAATCATTCTTAACATACTTATTACCAAAAGCCTCAATTTCTACCATGATCATGAAATCTTAACTTGAATTTTAGTCATACGTTTGATGAAGAACATTTTAAGGAATCTCATATCATCTTGTGGCTAGCATGACTACTTCAATATTCATCCTAAATCATCAAAAATGGTGATTTCTTCATGTTAAAGAAACTTAGCCATTTTCTCTCAATTATCCATAACAACACATAAGCATACACGTGTTTAGATAAAAAGCTAACTTCTACACTTTTAGAGTTTAAAAGCCATATGGGAAATTCTGTAATTTCAGCCCCTAAATACAGTTTTGCACCGTTAGTCCTTGTCATTAAGTCCTCTGCATCGTTAGTCCTTTTTCACTAACTATTTGTGATTCTGGTCGTTATTTCTATTAAAACTAACGGGAGGAAAAATCTAATATTCTTAAAGCAATATAATATATTTTAATGAAACCTGCAAATTTTGGGGTGTTACATTTTCTTATTTTTTTAACCAATAAAACAATACACCAAAAAGTCAGAATTTACAAGACTTTAAAATTTCACTTATCATAACTCATCATAATGATTATGATACGTCGAAGACTTCAAATGACATCATAAAAAGTGAAAGTACATAACAAAAATGTACACGACTCTACATACTTTCACATTCTCTATTGCATTGTCCAATATTCTCGACCATATATCTCTCTAGAAAAGAATAGATAAGAAACTCACACGAACACATAAAAAGTAAAATTCAGTAGCTAGCAACCAACCAAGGGACTTAATCTAATACGGTAGGCTAAGGTGTATTGGTGTAATGAAACATATATTAGGGTAATGAATAGAACAGGAATGGCTCAGAAGGTTTTCTAATGTATCTTACTCTTAAAATGAGACTAACAAGGGTTTATATAGGGGGTTTCACTAACAAGTGTGATTAGCTACTAGACACAATATGTAGGTTATTTAGGTGAATCCTAATAATTTGGCTTTCGTCAATAGTCACAACGATTACACCAAGTTACCTTGATGCAATGCTTATTATTGTGGCCACGAATAAATATTTAGGTCAAGTTCTAAAGTCTACTGCAAGTCACCAGCATACTTATATTTATGTGGAATTTAGGGTAAAATAGGGGAGACGAACAGGCTTATCATCCTCACATATGGCAATGAATGGTATGTGTGCAGGCTATGCGACTACTAATCTATGAAAAACATGGCAAAAAAATTCAGTTATAGTCATTTTTCACCAAAAATAACCTAAGGACAAGTATAACTCTATTTCTTTTCTCTCTTCCCCCACTTGAATTGTACAATGCCCTCATTGTATAAGAATATCATTTAAAGCACAAAAAAAGAAACGAAATTAAAATGGAAAACTCCCCTGAGATTTGATCGGTATGATCCTCCTATTAATCTTTAATGAGCAACTCTTTTTCCCACTTGAGTATTGCAATATGTCATATATAATATGATCACCTGCTAAGAATAAAAAAAACATGTGGCATACAGGCATTATTGAATGTGTTGTTATCGAATACGAATTTTTTTCTAGCTGAACAGAGGCGTATCCATAGACTTGGATACGTCGTATTACCCTTGCTGGGTATAAAATGTAGGAAAAAAAATAACAAAATCATGGAAAAAAGTATAAATTACGGAAAGCTAAAAAACAATATTCTGTCCAGGAGCCTGATACGTCGTATAGCACCAAGGGTGATACACGGTATCAACCCTTGTGCAGAACAGTGAGCAACAAAAGTATAAAAATGCAAAAAAAATCATCGGGTTGTCTCCCGGAAAGCACTTTTATTTAGTTCTGAGTCGTTAAGTTTGACTCTCTTCCATCTATGCCAGCCTTATCACCAATGCTCCATTTTCATTCTCATGAAACAATTCATGGTAGAGCCAATTCACGTTCTCTTCGGTTCTTAACCAATCATCATGATGCACTTTCCTCATTATAGAAAAAATTTACAACGGTCCAATTGAGTATCTTGTCACCTTGAATTTTTCAGCGGTATTGGTGGGAGGCTTCTTATACTCAAGTCTCAAAAAATGGCATATCGTTCTCTTGAATTCTTCTTTTTCCTCATCTAAGAAGTATGGACCTTCCTTTTACACCAAGTGATCATCAATGTCTCATCTAAGAAGTATGAACCTTATCTGTTTGGATTTAGTATATTTGTTTCATGAATTTTATTTAACAATAATTTATTTCCCTTTCCTAATGATTAACCTTAGGTTTTACTCGAATGAGGATGTGATCGAATCATGCATGTCTATTCCGTCGTTATGGCCATGTATGTTTGATTCAACCACCTTGTTGGTTTATTACTTTTGGTGAAAGTTAGAAGATCCATACCCTATATAACTTTACTAGTCCTACTCTTTAGCTTATTCGACTTAAGGTTTGAGTGCAGTCATATGTGTCTATCCCATCGTTATGGGTGTGTATGTATGGTCTTTGTCACCTTTTCTGGAATATTGGTATCGGTAGAAACTAGATAAAGTGATCAAACCCATTAAGCCTTATAAATAAACCCAATTTACCTTTATAAACTTGTCACTCCTTAGCTCTAGTGGTGGAGATGTGTATCCTTGCCAAGCCTATGATAGACTACTCATCACGACCGAGCAATTGAGCAAATTAGTTACATGTTACCACATAGATTAGTTGAGTGATTTGAGTGTTTTCATCTTCCTATTTTGTGAGGTGTTTGGTTATGTACTTGTAATTGATCAAATAGATGTTTAACATAAAAAATCCTTAGGGATACATTTTTATAAACTTCTAAAGGCTACTTGAGGACAAGTAGGATTCAAGTGGGGGGATATTTTATGACATCAAATAACATCACTTTTATAGCATCATTTATCCCATGTAAATAACCCATTTTGTATAATTATTGCAAGAATCGTTACTTAATCGTTTATATTTTAGAATTGAAGTAATTATGGAGTACTTGGTAAAGATTAACAAAAAGGCACGCATTCTGGAGCTTAAACAAAGACATTTAAAGAAACTAATTCAGACATCCTATACGCCGTATCCATCAAGGAAGATACAGCGTATCCGTGCCTGCACTTCACAAGAAACCACGAAGATACAAAGTCCAATACATCATATGCAGGAGAACTCTATACGTCGTATTCAATATAAAGTAATAAAATAGTCTGGAAGATATCGAACATGGCCCATACTCTAAGAAACCCCTGATACGTCGTATCTATCTCTCTCGATATGTCGTATCGACCAAATTCCATACAGTATAAATAGAATACCTAAAAATGGGTTTTCAGTGTGCTTTATCATATTTTCGATATCTTAACCACAAAAGTCGATTTTCAAAAGACACGAAGAGCAGAAGAGGTCAAGCAAAGCTACTAATTCCATAGGAAACACCTTGTAATCTCCTATACTCTTATAATCATTTGATTTTGATATCATTCATATAACTCAGTTAGTTTACCTTGGTTGGATTATTACTTTTGTATTGATTATGATGATTAAAGGCTAATACCCTTGGGTATTAGCCATGATTATGAAGATTTAAATGTTTGGTTTGTTTATATCGAATGCTTAATTTATCGTTGATTTCTTGTTTATATTTATAAATTTATACTTGTTTATGTGCTTTTGTATGTGACCTATCATTCAACTGGATCTAGTGACACCGACCAAGTTAGCTAGATGTCAGGATGGCTCTCCATATAGTGATTTATGTATCTAGATCAATAGGACCGCAATTAATGCCCTATCTTTACCTTTGGGATATGTGAATAAGTTGGACTAGCAGGTGACTTAGGATCAACAAATAACGTACAGATTCTTTTGGTAAAGACTTGGACAGTGGACTACTAGAATATAAATTGCCATTAAGCAGTAAGTGGGTAAAGTCTCTATGCGCTAGGGTTTAATAAGATCACCATTATTAATCACCTAAGATAGATTATAATCAACAAATAGGATGCTTTATGCGGATGCGTTTAATTATGATAGAATTCTACATGTCTAGGTTTTAGGAAGAAGTCCCGCCTAAATCTTGGAATGAAATGTCGCCTCGAGATAAGCACTCGTTGCACTAAATAAACAAACCAACATTTTAGTTGGATTAATCATGGTTAATGCAGTTTTTTATATTTAGCTAGACCGCTCTTCTATCTTTTGTCTGTTTGCTTGTGTGTTTTATTGTGTCTTAAATTGATATAAGTTACCACAAAACATGTGTCAGTCTCTCAGACTGAACCCCCCTTTATCCGTTAGAATTAGGATTAACATAGGTTTAGCATGGGTTTAACATGGAACATAATTAACATAGTTTAAATTAACTTAGTTTAGTTAACCAAAATATTGATAAAATAAAAGATTAGTTCTCGCTCTTAGTAATCGACACCCTACTTACCATGAAGCTCCATCTGATCGGGTACACTGCTCGTTAAAGCGTTGTTTTAGGTAAAGTCGGCAAAATATAAATTTAAAACTTGAATACTCTAAAATAAACCCTACACGAAAAACGAATCAAGTTTTTGGCATCGCTGCCGGGGAGTGAAATTTTAATCTTGAATTTTATTTAATATTTTGGTTTTTAACATTAGATTAACTTAACCCCTAGGATTAGTGTAATTTAGATTAATTAGTGTAACTTAGATTAGTGTAAAATTCTGTATATTTGTTTTTAATTGTTTGCTTTTTTTGTTTGTGTGTGTGTTTTAATTGTTTTCTATACACTGTTCTGGTCAATAACCTTTTACATTATATCCACTCCAATTGAATACGGTGTATCTAACTTTTTATCCAATACAACGTATCCATTCAATAGATTGATACGGCGTATTCGAATCAATTATATACAGCATATCGATCGTCTGATATAGTAGCAGAGAAGTTTTTCATACTCAGACCTAAAGCTTAAAATTCTACACACGCCTTTTTCCAGCTGGTTCTACTGATAATATTCTGGTTATTTTTAGTAACAATGACAAAGGTCATTAAGGAAGAATTCGAGAACCTTAGATTTCTCGAGATCAATGACCACTCGTTCGCTTGCAATACACAACTTGGAACTCTTTGTGATGAATTTAACCGATTAAGCAGAATTGATAACGACTTGTTTACTTATGAAATTAAAGTTCCTAAACCTTCCCTATGCGATAAACAATCCAGTAACCTAACACATAATGATCTCGGGGAATATGAATGGAAAATGAGTTAGGAAGAATGTGAAATGATTTATACTGAAGCTGTGATCTTCATTAACAAAAGACTAGTAAGGCTTGTTGATGGAACCGTGGAACAATGATTAGACCTCAAATATGGGAATCATACAATAATGGATGAAAATGTCAAGAAAGGGGTGATTAGTACATGGTTGATCAGAAGTTATAAGCTACAATTCAAAGAATACTTGGAGATCAAGAGACAAAGGGACACGTACGCATGTGATGTTGATATGGAATACGACCCATCCAACTTGGTTTTCGCTAAATGGCTCGCCTCAAAATTTCGCAACCATTTGGATATGGATTGGTACAAAAAGAATGCGTTATGGATTTATTGGGCACGAGGTGACGATAAAGTTGAACTTTTTGACGAAGAATCTTTAGATCCTAATGATGAAAATCCAATTGATGAGAATGAAGTTGTTGAAATCTTTAGGATCGAGACTAATGTATTTGACTTTGAGACACCTACATGCAAAGCTTTCAAGGAATTTAATTATCTTTTATAAATCGATCCTGATGTCCTTACTAAAGATATTGATGGATTTAAGACTTATGAAGATTATAAGGATGATTGGATATATGAATGGAATGAAGATGTGCCATAGGTGCATGAAAAACCATTGACGGATAATGGAGTATGGGAAAACCAGTTGCTGTTGAACATTATTGTGAACCATTCTCATTTAAAAGTGGACATTCAGAATGACTGATTGTTAATAAAATATACGATATAATACCACAAGAGCAATTAAGAAAATTCCCTAAGGAAAATTCACTCTAAAAGATATATATATAATATATAATATGTATATTTAACCGGGTAAATATGATCACCCGGGTCGTTTC